>CM017555.1:29446342-29697289 GCA_007844125.1 Sinonovacula constricta
TCGACCCCAGTTTTTTTTAAATATATATAACGTAATATATATATATATATATATATATAAAACATATTCTTCAACAAACAAAAAATCTTCAGAGATCAAAGGCATACATCAAGGGAGATGTATGCTGTGTGCGTTTTATTTTAGTGATTACTAAAAATAAAGTAAAAAAGTTGTTTGTTGTTTTTAAAAACAACACACACACACATTAATAACAATTATTACAAAGTAATTAATGCAATTTGCATTTAAATTGTGATTTATAAATGCAGTTTAAATATTTAAGTTTTAGCTTATTAAATTGGGAATAATGAATAAGGGAAGCAACTTTTACTTAACACTGTAAGAGTTTTTTTCCTTTGACCATTGTACGATAAAAATAAGAATGGTCATTCGTAACAGTTTGGATGTATCCGAATAAGGTAATGTGGTAGATTTGTTAAAAGTGTTCCGAGTGTTGAACATTGGTTTTCATGCTGTCAAAGTCGCTAATTAAATCGTAAAATGTTCATAGTTTATTTTTGTCTAACGCAATGTTTTAAATAATTTCCGACAGATTTTGTTTGGTTTCACGTTTTGAAGAATTTCGTCTGTATCGGGTTATCCACTTCAGTGAAGGATCGGACCTGGTAGCGCAATCGGTAGAGCGTCGGCTCCAGGTACGGGATGCCCCGGGTTCGATCTCAGGCCGCGACATACCAAAGTCGTGAAAAATTATAGTGGTATAGCTCCCTTGCTAACGCTCAAGCAAATATAAGGGTAGTTCCACGACTGGTTGGCCCGGTGTCAGGATAATGTGACTGGGTGTGGTATCATGCCAGGTGTTCATTGAAGGCAGCACTATATCTGTTTCAAGTGGACCCCGTCTCCAGATAACTAAAATGCTGTTGGTGGGACGATAAACCAAACAAACAAACAAACATACATCTTAATGCGGACAAATTAATCAATCCAAATGAATTACAATGTATTTAAATAGCAAGTACTAACAAATTTGGTTCCGTTTTGAGTCTGGGTTTTTTGGCATGTAAGACCGGAAAAGGGCATATTTTTTCCCATGTAACTATCCTGGCAATGGACCTGTTGAAGAAGGAAAAAATTGCAATTACTGGTTGTTTATATTATTTGCTTCATTTTATGCAACTTTCATTTTTAAAATATCACACCAAATATATTTTGTTTCTGTCTCTTTTCAGGTTTCTGCGACCATTGTCTCAAATAAACTACAGTCAACTTGGCAACATTGACCACGTCATTCATGCAACTACCCAGACAACACAACTGAGGGCTCCATTATAGCTGCCCAAATTGCTACCTCCATTCCTAGATTTCCGAAAATCTTCTCTAGACATGAACATGGCCCTGCTACCACAACACACAGGCAGTTTTTATTCATGGACATGCCCATTAAATCATGCACAAAAGGTAGGATATGTTATGTTATTCAGAAATATGTTACAAGAGATAAAACTAGGAAGTAGTTTATAAATTATGGCATATGTTCACATTGGTTAGACAAAAGCATAGAACGGCGCTATCTCGTTTATATCGTCCGTCAACCTCCTACTCAGAGAGTCATCTAGACGCATGGCGTCCCCAAAATCGGCAAATTCGTTCTAGAAAAAATGTCCCAAAGCCTTACACCTATACACTCTTCCAAATAAGCGGGTCGCAAATTACCTCCCTTTGAGTGACGTCAAATGAGGACTCCAGCAAAATATGGCGAAGCTGTCATAAACACTCGGAAACAGGGCTATTGGAAATTCTTGTAGGTAGTATTACGACTTATATCAATTGCTATGGCAGTACTCGATTGTTATCCACAGTAATTTAATTTCGGTTTTATATCGAATCGCGTCTAACGCTGAAACATTATGAATGTCACATGTTTTCGCGACATGCATAGTAAATAAAAAAAATCCGATAACGCTCTTTCGGATCGTTGTGTGAATTTTACTATATGATAGAAATAAATTATTTAAAAACATCTGCAGTAGGCTCTTGTATAAAATTATTGATCGAGAAAAAGTGCTACACAAATCTGATTTTCAATGTTTTTGTAGGCTGATTCAAGATGGACCTAGACTATAGCTTAGACCACAACTACTGTCAATTCCATGAAGAATCAGAAGAGATCTACATTGCCACACCAATTACTATTACCTTACCACAGTCAGCATCAGATGAACATGGAACTTCAAGAAACAAAAAGGTATATTTTCATGTACACAAACTTACTTTATGGTAAGGGAAATGAAGTTATATATTTGTTTACATTACAGTATAGTGATTTTATCAAAACAAACAAATAACATCAAATAAGCTGTTTTCTGTTAAATTATTCAGACTAATGTTAGCTTACATTGAATTAGAAATTTGAATAATATTAAAATATTGCTATTCTTTTGTCGATTTCATTCATCCAACTTCACATATATATATTAATGAAAGCCATTACAATTGTTGTAGGACAGCCTTATAATATCAAAATTTTATTTTTCAGTGTAAACGCATATGCTGTGTGCCACATTGTCATACAACAGGCTACGAAGTGATAGAAGGCCATGGCAAACCCAGCTATCATAGATTCCCCCCCAATTGGCAATCCTTTGCGGGAGGTGTGGTTACAGAAAATAAGACGAAGTGAAGGAGAATTTTTCAAGGTAGAAATAGTGTGTGTTTTTTAAACAGTTATGGGTGCATTAGGTTATGGCTGTACAGGAAGCATTGAAAACAAATCGTATTAAAATAAATATTAAAAAATGCCAGAAAAGTTAAAAGATTTGGTCATTAGTATGCTGTGACCAAACATAAATCTGTATAAAATTTGCCACAACATACATATTTTAATCCCTGTTTAAGAGAAACATCACTGAATATTGTGTTAGATCTTACTTTTTCAAAACCAACATTTCCCTAGTTTTATATTTTATCTCAATTAACTGTCATATACATTCTTACTTTGCAATGTACAACTAATTAAACAAAACAAAACACTATTTTTCAGGTTAACAGCTCTACAGTGGTATGCTCCCTTCACTTTCCTACAGATATCACAGAAGTGTCGGGTTACAGTAAAAGAAGGTGTCTGTTGACTGGAGCTGTGCCAACAATATTCGAATGCTGGAAGGACACAAAGCACATATACAAGCCAACTCGTACAAGACCACAAAACAAGATGCAGATTAACAAGACCATTAACTTAACGGAAGATGATCAGACGCCCCAAGCTGTTGAAATTAACTGTGAAAGTGACACCTTAAGCGACTTAAATAAGGAAAATGTAAACCCTATGATTGAAATTCAGACTTGTGAAGTTGAACTGCAAAATACTTACATGATTGAGCATATAAAATTACTTGAAAACAAAATTGCTTTCTTGGAACAGAGGCAGCTTAAGCTCGTTACTGATAACCAAGCTCTTCAAGATGATCTGAATCAGTCTGTTTTCTGTGTTGAAAATTTGAAGCCACAGGAATTTCCATTTTATACAGGATTTCAATCTGAAGATGTTTTTAATGTGGTACTTGGGCTTCTAAATCCAGGTGAAAATGGAGAAAATATTTCAGTTGTTCAAGAGAAAGAAAATGTTGTAAGGGATGTCGAAAGGAAAACTAGGTCAAGAAAATTGTCTCCTTCAAATCAGTTTTTCCTTTTTTTATGCAGAATTAAATTAGGATTATTTGAAATGGATCTTGCAAGGCGTTTTAACATTTCTGTTTCCACTGTCAGCAACATAATTATTTCATGGGCAAACTTTTGTTATTTAAGGCTAGGAACATTGAATATCTGGCCATCACGTGAGATGGTAGACAAGTCTATGCCTAGTTCATTCAAAATGAAATATCCATCTACTCGTGCAACCATAGACTGTACAGAAATAAAAGTGAATATGCCTTCTTCATTGTTGTTGAAAAGTCAAACATACAGTAACTATAAAAGCACAAATACATTGAAGGGCTTAATTGGCATCGCCCCCTGTGGTAGTATTACATTTGTTAGCCAATTGTACCATGGTAGTATATCAGATAGAGAAATTACCATCAGGAGTGGATTCTTAGATCTTCCTTTTAATGAGGGTGACAGTTTAATGGCGGACAAAGGGTTTGATATCCAGGACTTATTGGATGAGAAACGAGTACGACTGAATATCCCATCGTTTCTTGGAAAGTATGGGCAAATGACAGACAATGAAGTGTTTCAGACCCAAAGCATTGCTGCTGAGAGAATACATGTTGAGAGAGCTATCAATAAAATAAATAATTTCCACATATTTGACCAGGCCATTCCAGTATCTCTATTTGGAACAATTAACCAAATCTGGACTGTCTGTGCCTTGTTGACTCTATTCCAGGAGCCAATCATTTCATGTCCTGGTTCTGATTAAAGACAGTGATGGCTGAATAGCAACATACTTAGTGTTAGTTGTACACTGGGAAACTTACATTAAAATCAATTTAAATTTTTGTCAAAATGAATCTCAAACATTTGGTTTGGTAAGGTTTAATATGACACTTGTAAGTCCTTCATTGAAAGGAATAAACAGTATTTTGTTGTTTCTACTTATTTGACTCAATGTTGTGATGTAATGTGCATACTTTTTTATATTTCAAGTTTAACTGGGAACTAAACTAATCTATTGAACAATACGCTTGTCATACCACTTGTTTGTGTTAAATACATTTTTGTTGGGTATAAGCATGTCAATAAATAACATATAAAACAAGATTTTGTGAATTCATTTTCTTTTATTTAAAAAAACAAACAAAATTTCAATATTTACACAAAAAACTCTGTAGTTATGATGACTTTGGGCAGATAAAAGTTTATACATAAAGAAAATCAATACATTGTGTCCCATATCTAATTGAAACCTTTATAAAGTATGAAGAACAATGTAATAAAAAAAAATTACACAACAGAAGTCAGTTAGGCTAGTTTCACATGGTCAATATAGTCTACCAGACTCCTTCCCTTAAAAAAGCACATATTTACATGTATAGAAAGCACATATTTACATGTATAGAAGTAAAGTATTGTATTGTACTCTCACTCTAAAAAATCACACGTTTACTTAAAAAGTAAAGCACCTTTGGAAGTAAGTCATTGTGAGATAGCACATAAATAAACCAGGGGTGGTATTTACCGGCCTGGAAAATACTCCCCAAAGTGGAAAATAATGGCAAATACTACAAAGATGAGTTTTTTTGCCTTAAAATACTACAGAAATCTCAATTTAGTTGACAGTTATTAATGTATAATCATAATAATAATTCAATTACTCAGACATTTTATTTAAATATATCAGGTGATCATTATAAGCACATATGGTAAAAATAATTTTTAAATAACTTTTTTTACTAAGAACCTAAAATACAGTAGGTGAGAAATTAATGCAAACTCACATGTGCACATGGCTATTGACATTTAACAAGCGAAGCCATATTGTCTAGACAATTAAAACAACAGGTTTCAAACATGGGGCTGTAATAGCTAGGGGCAACAAAGACAACAGTAAAGTGTCAAAAAATTACCTAGACAATTTGTCTAGGTGCAAGAAAGTGGTTGTATATTGGTATGACATGAGCTACAGTGTCATCTGCATGGCTTCATTCTTGAGTTTAATTTATAACAGACAGAAATTCTCTTGTCATCACCATTCCTATAAGTGCACTCCACACTATTACCAAGCTACTATGAATAAAGTGATAAAAGTGTAAAACTTAAGTATAAATAAAATGGCAATTGATGGGTAAACTTGTAATTATCCATATGAATGAAGATAATAGGGAATATTGCATATATTCCAGACTGGTCAATTCAATCGACCAGTATTTGCCGGTAAATACCGCCGGAATGAAAAATACTCATACATTGTATTTGCAGGCATTTTGCCAACCCTGAAATAAACACAACCTGTGTTTAAAAACAATCAGAACATATATTACATATATCTTGGAAACTGACATTAATTGAATATTTTGTTTCAGGGGCTTATATCTGCGCCATTCTGGCCCTTTTTATTTCCCCATGGAGCTGAAACTTAGCACGAATCCAGGGCCCATCAGGCAGAACCTGGCACCCAAAACCGTTTTGGACTAGGACTTCCGGTTCCGGTGCTAGAGGCCCCCGAAGGGTCTATAGGAGTACATTGTATGGGGTTCCGCAGGGGCTTATATCTGCGCCATTTTGGCCCTTTTTATGGTCCCATGGAGCTGAAACTTGGCACGAATCCAGGGCCCATCGGGCAAAACCTGGCACCCAAAACCGTTTTCGACTAGGACTTCCGGTTTTGGTGCTAGAGGCCCCCGAAGGGTCTATAGGAGTACAATGTATGGGGTAAAGCAAGGGCCTAAATCTGCGCCATTTTGGCCCCTTTTATGGCCCCATGGAGCTGCAACATAGCACGAATCTAGAGCCCATCGGGCAAAACCTGGCTAGGAAAACCGTTTCGGCCTAGGCCTTCCGGTTTTGGTGCTAGAGGCCCCCGAAGGGTCTATAGGAGTACTATGTATGGGGATCCGCAGGGGCCTAAATCTGCGGCATTTTGGCCCCTTTTATGGCCCCATGGAGCTGACCCTTGACTTGAATCTAGGGCCCATCGAGCAAAACCTGGCACTGAAAACCGTTTCGGCCTAGGACTTCCGGATCCGGTGCTAGACGCCCCCGAAGGGTCTATAGGAGTACTATGTATGGGGTTCCTCAGGGGCCTAAATCTACGCCATTTTGGTCACTTTTATGGCCTCATGGAGCTGAAACTTGGCACGAATCTAGGAACCATCGGGCAAAACCTGACATCGAAAACCGTTTCGGCCTAGGACTTCCGGTTCCGGTGCTAGAGGCCCCCGAAGGGTCTATAGGAGTACTATGTATGGGGTTCCGCAAAGGCCTATATCTGTGCCATTTTGTCCCGTTTTATGGCCCCATGGAGCTGAAACTTGGCACGAATCTAGGATCCAACAGGCAGAACCTGGCACCTAAAACCGTTTTGGACTAGGAATTCCGGTTCCGGTGCTAGAGGACCCCGATGGGTCTATAGGAGTACGAGGTTTGAGGTTCAGCAGGGGCCTAAATCTGCGCCATTTTGGCCCCTTTTATGGTCCCATGGAGCTGAAAATGTGCCCGAATATAGGGCCCATCGGGCAGAACCTGGCACCGAAAACCGTTTCGGACTAGTACTTCCGGTTCCGGTGCTAGACGGGCTCGAAGGGTCTATAAGAGTACTATGTATGTGGTTCCGCAGGGGACTAAATCTGCCCCATTTTGGCCCCTTTTATGGCCCCATGGAGCTGAAACTTACCACGAATCTAGAGCCCATCGGGCAAAACCTAGCACCGGAAACCGTTTCGGCCTAGGACTTCCGGTTCCGGTGCTACAGGCCCCCGAATGGTCTATAGTAGTATTATGTATGGGGTTCCGTAGGGGCTTATATCTGCGCCATCCTGGCGCTTTTTATTTCCCCAGTGAGCTGAAACTTAGCACGAATCCAGGGCCCATCGGGCAGAACGTGGCACCTAAAACCGTTTTGGACTAAGACTTCCGGTTCCGGTGCTAGAGGCCCCCGAAGGGTCTATAGGAGTACTATGTATGGGGTTCCGCACGGGCCTAAATCTGCGCCATTTTGGTCTCTTTTATGGCCCAATGGAGTTGAATCTTGGCACGAATCTAGGGCTCATCGGGCAAAACCTGGCACCAAAAACCGTTTCGGCCTAGTCCTTCCGGTTCCGGTGCTAGACGCCCCCGAAGGGTCTATAGGAGTACTATGTATGTGGTTCCGCAGGGGCCTAAATCTGTGCCATTTTGGTCCCTTTTAAGGTCCCATGGAGCTGAAACTTACCACGAATCTAGGGCCCATCGGGCAAAACCTAGCACTGGAAACCGTTTCGGCTTAGGACTTCCGGTTTCGGTGCTAGAGGCCCCCGAAGGGTCTATAGGAGTACTATGTATGGGGTTCCACAAGGGCTTATATCTGTGCCATTTTGGTCCCTTTTATGGCCCCATGGAGCTGAAACTTAGCACGAATCTAGGGTCCATCAGGCAAAACCTGGCACCGAAACCCGTTTTTGACTAGGACTTCCGATTCTGCTGCTAGACGCCCCCGAAGGGTCTATAAGCGTACTATGTATGGGGTTCCACAAGGGCTTAAATCTGTGCCGTTTTGGTCCCTTTTATGGCCCCGTGTAGCTGAAACTTGGCACGAATCTAGGGCCCATCAGGCACAACACGGCACCGAAAACCGTTTCGAACTAGGACTTCCGGTTTTGGTGCTAGAGGCCCCCGAATGGTCTATAGGAGTACTTTGTATGGGATTACGCTGTGGCCTAAATCTGCGCCAGTTTGGTCCCTTTTATGGCCCCATGGAATTGAAACTTGCCACGAATCTAGGGCCCATCGGACAAAACCTAGCACCGGAAACCGTTTCGGCCTAGGACTTCCGGTTCCGGTGCTACAGGCCCCCGACTGGTCTATAGGAGTATTATGTATGGGGTTCCGTAGGGGCTTATATCTGCGTCATTTTGGCCCTTTTTATTTCCCCATGGAGCTGAAACTTAGCACGAATCCAGGGCCCATCGGGCAGAACGTGGCACCAAAAACCGTTTTGGACTAGGACTTCCGGTTCCGGTGCTAGATGCCCCCGAAAGGTCTAAAGGAGTACTATGTATGTGGTTCCTCAGGGGCCTAAATCTGCGCCATTTTAACGCCTTTTATGGCCCCATGGAGCTGAAACTTGGCACGAATCTAGGGCCCATCGTGTACAACCTGGCACCGAAAACCGTTTCGGCCTAGGACTTCCGGTTCCGGTGCTAGAGGCCCCCGAACGATCTATAGGAGTACTATGTATGGGGTTCCGCAGGGGCCTAAATCTGCGCCATCACCTATACCTGGCACCCAAAGCCATTTCGGCCTAGGCCTTCCGGTTCCGGTGCTAGACGCCCCCGAAGGGTCTATAGTAGTACTATGTATGGGGTTCCGCAGGAGCCTAAATCTGCGCCAATTTTTCCCCTTTTATGGCCCCATGGAGCTGAACCTTGGCACGAATCTAGGGCCCATCGGGCAGAACCTGGCACCGAAAACCGTTTTGGCCTTCGCCTTCCGGTTCCGGTGCTAGAGGCCCCTGAAGTGTCTATAGGATTACTATGTATGGGGTTCCGCAGGGGCTTATATCTGCGCCATTTTGGCCCTTTTTATGGTCCTATGAAGCTGAAACTTGGCACGAATCTAAGTCCCATCGGCCAGAACCTTGCACCGTAAACCATTTCGGCCTACGACTGCCGGTTCCGGTGCTAGAGGCCCTCAAAGTGTCTGTAGAAGTACTATGTATCGGGTTCCGCAGGGACCTAAATCTGCGCCATTTTGAAACTTTTTATGGCCCCATGGAGCTAAAACTTGGCACGAATCTAGGGTCCATCAGGCAAAACCTGGCACCCAAAAACGTTTCGGCCTAGGACTTCCGGTTCGTGTGCTATACGCCCCCGAATGGTCAATAGGAGTGCTATGTATGTGGTTCCTCAGGGGCCTAAAGCTGCGCCATTTTAGCCCCTTTTATGACCCCATGGTCCTGAACCTTGGCACTAATCTAGGGAACATCGGGCAAAACCTGGCACCGAAAACCGTTTCGGCCTAGGCCTTCCGGTTCCGGTGCTAGAGGCCCCTGAAGGGTCTATAGGAGTCCTATGTATGGGGTTAAGTAGGTGCCTAAATCTGCGCCATTTTGGCCCCTTTTAGGACCCCATGGAGCTGAAACTTGGCACAAATCTAGGGCCCATTGGGCAGAACCTGGCACTGAAAACCTTTTGGCCTAGGACTTCCGGTTCCGGTGCTAGAGGCCCCTGAATTGTCTATAGGAGTACTATGTATGCGGTTCCGTAGGGGCCTAAATATGCGCCATTTTGGCTCCTTTTATGGCCCCATGGAGCTTAAACTTGGCACGAATCTAGGGCCCATCGAGTACAACCTGGCACCGAAAACCGTTTCGGCCTAGGGTTTCCGGTTCTGGTGCTATAGGCCCCCGAAAGGTCTAGAGGAGTACTATGTAGGGGGTTATGCAGGTGCCTAAATCTGCGCCATTTTGGCATCTTTTATTTGGCCCCATGGAGCTGAAACTTGGCACGAATCTAGGCACCATCGGGCAAAACCTGACACCGAAAAACCGTTTCGGCCTAGGACTTCCGGTTCTGGTGCTAGAGACCCCCGAATGGTCTATAGGAGTGTATGTATGGGGTTCCGCTGGGGCCTAAATGTGCGCCATTTCGGCCCCTTTTATGGCGCCATGGAGCTCAAACTTGGCTCGAATCTAGGGCCCATCGGGCAGAACCTGGCACCGAAAACCGTTTCGGCCTAGGACTTCCGGTTCCGATGCTATAGGCCCCCGAATGGTCTATAGGAGTACTATGTATGGGGTTCCGCAGGGTCCTAAATCTGCGCCATTTTGGCCTGTTCTATAGCCCCATGGATATAAACTTGGCACGAATCTAGGGCCTATCGGGAAAAACCTGGCACCAAAACCGTTTCGGCCTAAGACTTCCGAATTTTTGCTAGAGGACCCCGAAGGGTCTATAGAAGTACTATGTATAGGGTTCCGCAGGGGCATAAATCTGCACCATTTTGGCCCTTTTTATGGCCCTATGGAGCTGAAACATGGCACGAATCTAGGGTCCATCGGGCACAACCTGGCACTGAAAACCGTTTTGTACTAGGCCTTCCGGTTCCGGTGCTAGTAGCCCGCGAATGGACTGTAGGAGTACGACGTATTGGGTTCAGCTGGGGCATAAATCTGCGCCGTTTTTGGCCTCTTTTATGGCACAATGGAGCTGAAACTTGGCACGAATCTAGGAACCATCGGGCAAAACCTGACACCGAAACCCGTTTCGGCCTAGGACTTCCGGTTCCGGTGCTAGAGGCCCCCGAAGGGTCTATAGGAGTACTATGTATGTGGTTCCGCAGGTGCATAAATCTGCGCCAATTTGGCCCCTTTTATGGCCCCATGGAGCTGAAACTTGGCACGAATCTAGGAACCATCGGGCAAAACCTGACATCGAAAACCGTTTCGGCCTAGGACTTCCGGTTCCGGTGCTAGAGGCCCCCGAAGGGTCTATAGGAGTACTATGTATGTGGTTCCGCAGGCGCATAAATCTGCGCCAATTTGGCCCCTTTTATGGCCCCATGGAGCTGAAACTTGGCAGGAATCTAGGGTCCATCGGGCACAACCTGGCACTGAAAACCGTTTTGGCCTAGGCCTTCCGGTTCCGGTGCTAGTAGCCCGCGAATGGTCTGTAGGAGTTCGACGTATTGGGTTCAGCTGGGGCATAAATCTGCGCCGTTTTTGGCCCCTTTTATGGCACAATGGAGCTGAAACTTGGCACGATTCTAGGGCCCATCAGGCAATCCTGGCACCGGAAACCGTTTCGGCCTAGGTATTCCAGTTCCGGTGCTAGAGGCCCCCGAAGGGTCCGTAGGAGAAATATGTTTGGGGTTCCTCAGGGGCTTAAATCTGCGCCATTTTGGCCCGTTTTATGGTCCCATGGAGCTGAACCTTGGCACGATTCTAGGGCCCATCGGGCAGAATCTGGCACCTCAAACCGTTTCGGCCTAGGCCTTCCGGTTTTGGTGTTAGAGGCCCCCGAAGGGTCTATAGGAGTACTATGTATGGGGTTCCGCAGGGGCATAAATCTGCGCCATTTTGGCCCCTTTTATGGCCCAATGGAGCTGAATCTTGCCAAGATTTTAGGGCCCATCGGGAAAAACGTGGCACCGAAAACCGTTTCGGCCTAGGACTTCCGGTTCAGGTGCTAGAGGCCGCCAACGGTCTATAGGAGTACTATGTATGTGGTTCCGCAGGTGCATAAATCTGCGCCAATTTGGCCCCTTTTATGGCCCCATGGAGCTTAAACTTGGCACGAATCTGGGGACCATGGGGCAGAACATGGCACCTAAAACAGTTTCGGCCTAGGACTTCCGGTTCCGGTGCTAGAGGCCCCTGAAATGTCTATAGGAGTACTATGTATAAGGTTCCGCAGGGGCCTAAATCTGCGCCATTTTGGCCTCTTTTATGGCCCCATGGATCTGAATCTTTCCAAGACTTTAGGGCCCATCGGGCAAAACCTGGCACCGACAACCGTTTCGGCCTAGGATATCCGGTTCCGGTGCTAGAGGCCCCCAAAAGGTCAATAGGAGTACTATGAATAGGGTTCCGCAGGGGTGTAAACCTTCGCCATTTGGGCCCCTTTTTTGGCCCCATGGCGCTGAAACTTGGCACGATTCTAGGGCCCATCGGGCAGAACCTGGCACCCAAAAACCGTTTCGGCCTAGGACTTCCGGTTCCGATGCTATAGGCCCCCGAATGGTCTCTAGGAGTACTATGTATGGGGTTCCGCAGGGTCCTAAATCTGCGCCATTTTGGCCTATTCTATAGCCCCATGGATCTAAACTTGGCACGAATCTAGGGCCTATCGGGCAAAACCTGGCACCCAAAACCGTTTCGGCCTAGGACTTCCGAATTTTTGCTAGAGGACCTCGAAGTGTCTATAGGAGTACTATGAATGGGGTTCCGCAGGGGCATAAATCTGCGCCATTTTGGCCCTTTTTATGGCCCTATGGAGCTGAAACATGGCACGAATCTAGGGTCCAAAACCTGGCACTGAAAATCGTTTTGGCCTAGGACTTCCGGTTCCGGTGCTAGAAGCCCCCGAAGGGTCTATAGGAGTACGACGTTTTAGGTTCAGCTGGGGCTTAAATCTGCGCCGTTTTAGCCTCTTTTATGGCCCCATGGAGCTGAATCTTGGCACGAATCTAGGGCTCATCGGGCAAAACCTGGCACCCAAAACCGTTTCGGCCTAGGACTTCCGGTTTCGGTGCTAGAGGCCCAGGAAGCGTCTATAGGAGTACTATGTATGGGGTTCCGCTGGGGACTAAATCTGCGCCATTTTGGCACCTTTTATGGCCCCATGAAGCTGAAACTTGGCACGGATCTAGGGTCCATCGGGAAGAACCTGGCACTGAAAACCGTTTTGGCCTAGGACTTCCGGTTCCGGTGCTACAAACCCCCGAAGGGTCTGTGAGAATTACTATGTATGGGGTTCCGCTGGGGGATAAATCTGCGCCATTTTGGCTCATTTTATGGCCCCAGGGAGGTGAAACTTGGCACGAATCTAGGGTCCATCGGGAAGAACCTGGCACTGAAAACCGTTTTGGCCTAGGACTTCCGGTTCCGGTACTAGATGCCCCCGAATGGTCTATAGGTGTACTATGTATGGGGTTCCGCAGGGGCCCAAATCTTCGCCATTTTATCCCCTTTTATTGCCCCATGGAGCTAAAACTTGGCACGAATCTAGGGCTCATCGGGCCAAACCTGGCACCTAAATACGTTTCGGCCTAGGACTTCCGGTTGCGGTGCTAGAGTCCCCCAAATGGTCTATAGGTGTACTATGTATGGGTTTCCGCTGCGGCATAAATCTGCGCCATTTTGGCCCCTTTTATGGCCCCATGGAGCTTAAAACTTGGCACGATTCTAGGGCCCATCGGTGCACAACCTGGCACCGAAAACTGTTTCGACCTAGGACTTCCGGTTCCGGTGCTAGAGTCTCCCGAAGGGTCTATAGGAGATATATGTATGGGGTTCCGCAGGTGTCTAAATCTGCGCCATTTTGGGCCCTTTTATGGCCGCATGGAGCTGAAACTTGGTACGAATCTAGGGCCCATCGGGCAGAACCTGGCACCTAAAACCATTTTGGCCTAGGATTTCCGCTTTTGGTGCTAGAGGCTCCCGAATAGTCTATAGGAGTACTATGTATGTGGTTCCGCAGGGGCATAAATCTGCGCCATTTTGGCCCCTTTTATGGCCCCATGGAGCTTAAAACTTGGCACGATTCTAGGGCCCATCAGGCAAAACCTGACACCGGAAACCTTTTCGGCCTAGGTATTCCAGTTCCGGTGCTAGAGGCCCCCGAAGTGTCCGTAGGAGAAATATGTTTGGGGTTCCTCAGGGGCCAAAATCTGCGCCATTTTGGCCCGTTTTATGGTCCCATGGAGCTGAAACTTGGCACGATTCTAGGGCCCATCGGGCAGAATCTGGCACCTAAAACCGTTTCGGCCTAGGCCTTCCGGTTTTGGTGTTAGAGGCCCCCGAAGGGTCTATAGGAGTACTATGTATGGGGTTCCGCAGGGGCATAAATCTGCGCCATTTTGGCCCCTTTTATGGCCCAATGGAGCTGAATCTTGCCAAGATTTTAGGGCCCATCGGGAAAAACGTGGCACCGAAAACCGTTTCGGCCTAGGACTTCCGGTTCAGGTGCTAGAGGCCGCCAACGGTCTATAGGAGTACTATGTATGTGGTTCCGCAGGTGCATAAATCTGCGCCATTTTGGCCACTTTTATTGTCCCATGGAGCTGAAACTTGACACGATTCTAGGGCCCATCAGGCAAAACCTGACACCGGAAACCGTTTTGGCCTTGAACTTCCGGTTTCGGTGCTAGAGGCCCCCGAAAGGTCAGTAGGAGTAGTATAGATTGGGTTCAGCAGGGGCCTAAATCTGCGCCATTTTTGCCTCTTTTATGGCCCCATGGAGCTGAAACTTGGCAAGAATCTAGGGCCCATCGGGCAAAACCTGGCCCCGAAAACCGTTTTGGCATAGGACTTCCGGTTCCGGTGCTAGAGGCCCCCCAATGGCCTATAGGTGTACTTTGTTTGGGATTCCGCAGGGGTATAAATCTGCGCCATTTTGGCCCCTTTTATGGCCCCATGGATCTGAACCTTTGCACGAATCTAGGGCCCATCGTGCGAAACCTGGCACCGAAAACCGTTTCGGCCTAGGTATTCCAGTTCCGGTGCTAGAGGCCCCCGAATGATTCGAAGGAGAAATATGTTTGGGGTTCCGCAGGGGCCTAAATCTGCGCCATTTTGGCCCCTATTATGGCCCCATGGAGCTGAAAGTTGGCACGAATCTGGGGCCTATCGGGCAAAACCTGGCACCCGAAAACAGTTTCGGCATGGACTTCCGGTTCCGTTGCAAGACGCCCCCGAAGGGTCTATAGAAGTATTATGTATGGGGTTCCGCAGGGGCTTAAATCTTCACCATTTTGGCCCCATTTATGGTCCCGTGGACCTGAATCTTGGCATGAATCTAGGGCCTATCGGGAAGAACCCGGCACCGAAAACCGTTTTGGGCTAGGACCTTCGGTTCCGGTGCTAGAGGCCCGCGAATGGTCCATAGGCGTACTATGTATGGGCTTCCGCAGGGGCCTAAATCTGCGCCATTTGGCCCCTTTTATGGCCCCATGGAGCTAAAACTTAGCACACTTCTAGGGCCCATCGTGCGAAACCTGACACCGAAAACCGTTTCGGCCTAGGTGTTCCGGTTCCGGTGCTAGAGGCCCCCGAATGGTCTGTAGTAGTACTATAGATTGGGTTCAGCAGGGGCCTAAATCTGCGCCATTTTGGCCCCTTTTATGGCCCCATGGAGCTGAAACTTGGCACGAATCTAGGGCCCATCGGGCAGAATCTGACCCCGAAAAACCGTTTTAGCCTAGGTCTTCCGGTTCCGGTGCTAGAGGCCCCCGAATGATCTATAGGAGTACTATGTATGGGGTTGCGCGGGGGCATAAATCTGCGCCATTTTGGCCCCTTTTATGGCCCCATGGAGCTGAAACTTGGCACGAATTTGGGGCCTATCGGGCAAAACCTGACACCGAAAACCCTTTCGGCCTAGAACTTCCGGTTCCGGTGGTAGAAGCCCCCGAATGGTCTATAGGAGTAGTATAGATTGGGTTTAGCAGGGGCCTAAATCTGCGCCATTTTGGCCCCTTTTATGGCCCAATGGAGCTGAAACTTGGAAAGAATCTAGGGCCCATCGGGCAAAACCTGGCCACGAAAACCGTTTTGGCATAGAAATTCCGGTTCCGGTGCTAGAGGCAACCCAATGGTCTATAGGAGTACTATGTATGGGTTTCCACAGGGGTAAAAATCTGCGCCATTTTGGCCCCTTTTATGGCCCCATGGAGCTGAATCTTTGCACGAATCTAGGGCCCATCGGGCGAAACCTGGCACCGCAAACCGTTTCGGCCTAGGTGTTCCGGTTCCGGTGTTAGAGGCCCCCGAAGGGTCCGTAGGAGAAATATGTATAGGGTTCCGCAGATGCCAAAATCTGCGTCATTTTGGCCCCTTTTATGGCCCCATGGAGCTGAACGTTGGCACGAATCTGGGGCCTATCGGGCAAAACCTGGCACCGAAAACAGTTTCGGCCTAGGACTTCCGGTTCCGGTGCTAGAGGACCCCGAATGGTCTATAGGAGTACTATGTATTGGGTTCCGCTGGGGCCTAAATCTGCGCCATGTTGGTCCCTTTTATGGCCCCATGGAGCTGAAACTTGGCACGAATCTAGGACCCATCGGGCAGAACCTGGAACCGAAAACCGTTTTGGCCTAGGCCTTCCGGTTCCGGTGCAAGAGGCCCCCGAATTGTCTATAGGAGTACTATGTATAGGGTTCTGCAGGGGCCCCAATTTGCGCCATTTTGGTCCCTTTTATGGCCCCATGGATCTGAAAAATGGTTAAAATATAGGGCACATCGGGCAGAACCTGGAACCGAAAACCGTTTTGGCTTAGGCCTTCCGGTTCCGGTGCAAGAGGCCCCCGAATTGTCTATAGGAGTACTATGTATGGGGTTCTGCAGGGGCCCCAATTTGCGCCATTTTGGCCCCTTTTATGGCCCCATGGATCTGAAAAATGGCTTGAATCTAGGGCCTATCGGGCAAAACCTGGCACCGAAAACCGTTTCAGCCTAGGACTTCCGGTTTCGGTGCTAGAGGCCCCCGAACGTTCTATAGAAGTACTGTGGATGGGGTTCAGCAGGGGCTTAAATCTGAACCATTTTGGCCCATATTATATCCCCATGGAGCTGAAACTTGGCACGAATCTAGGGCCTATCGCGAAGAACCTGGCACCGAAAACCGTTTTGGACTAGGATTTCCGGTTCCGGTTCTAGAGGCCCCCGAATGGTCTATAGAAGTACTATGTATGGGGTTCCGCAGGGGCCTAAATCTGCGCCATTTTTGCCCCTTTCATGGCCCCATGGAGCTGAAACTTGGCACGAATCTAGGGCCCATCGGGCAGAACCTGGCACCGAAAACCGTTTTGGCCTAGGCCTTCCGGTTCAGGTGCTAGAGGCCCCCGAATGGTTTTCTAGGAGTACTATGTTAGGGGTTCCGCTGGGGCCTAAATCTGCGCCATTTTGGCCCCTTTTATGGTCCCATGGAGCTGAAACTTGGCACGAATCTAGGGCCCATCGGGCAGAACCAGGCACCGGAAATGTAAAGATGTTGGATGTTGCATACGCTTGTTTTTGTTGCCTTCATTTCCACAAGTACGTTTAATACCTGAGAAAAGCATGAGAATATGTTTATTCAGAACATTAAAGTGTGTAACATTATATGCAAAGTATTACAGGCACTATTTTATAATAATTGGAATCTATATTGGGATAAACCGCAACCCACTGTGTCCATAAGTATGGTATAATTATTATGCACATAGTTTTAACATATTTTTCACATATTTATTGCTATCTTGGGATTTGCTGCTCAGATTAATTTTATTAAAATTATCATTCAAAAGAAGCCATTCCCATAGTTTCTTCTTAACGTCCCATTATATTTACTGAAATATGTGTTTTTACATCAAATGGAATGTTTAACAATGCGCATGTTGATGGGGCACTTTAGGTATACGGTATCTTCCGATTACTGTCAATCGGTGATGAAGCCCAGAGCTTACATAATAAGATTATAATAAGAGCGTTTACAACAAATGACACCCCTGTTATGGAGAAACATGATTTAGGTACAAAACTTCCATGCATTCTAGCTAAATTTGTAAACATCTGTGTACCGAAGACACCCTCTCACTATGAGAAAACTGTACAAAATGACCGGTTCTAGCTTCAAAAAAACTGAATGACAATTTATTAAATTAACGAATATTCAGATGTTATCTTTACAACTTAAATCAAATTAAAAGGCAATCTATGACATACGACCTTCTATCATGCATTCTCTGCATGTGGTTAACAAAATAAGTTAAACCATAGTTAGTTTTAGTGTTCCATTTAAATTGTCGATAAGCCGGTGCCTTTGTCAGATGGAAGTTCATTACTATGAACTGTACGTGAATTTAAAACGTCTCAACAACAACAGTTTGCTGAAGCATACAACTTATTGCCAGGGAAGGTTTTAGTGTGCATAAGTCATGATTAATGCCCAATAATGATCGATGATTTACGCACCCTTAGGAATCGGTAAATATCAACTATTGTCTGGCAATAATCCCAGAGCCGCTCAAGTCTTCTTCAGACGGTTTTAGTTATAATTGCTATAGGCATTATGTTTATTACGTGGAGGTGTATTTCCCGCTGTGATGTAATTATGTGACCAATATGGCGGCTGGCATACAAGACAAGCCTATTATGTGATAAACAGAAACAGTATAATCGTGACGCGAGGTGAGAGGACATGATTAATATAATACAGTTATGTGTATTCTATAACATGATTTTGTAAAGTAAGACAGTTTGTTATACACTGTACACTTCAGTTGTCTATATCATATGAATGATGGTATTTGCATTGTTCAGTATAACTGACATATGTCCGTCACAGTATGATATTAACTGTTCCATTTAAATGTCCTATTTCGGCCATAACTTATCAAATTTAAAACGACAAAATATGTTTAATCAACATAAGTTGAAGATATCGTTTCAAAACTAATTTGTAAATCAGTCAGCAAAGTTCCTCTGAATAAAAACAAACGACACAGTTATCCAAAAGTAGTTTTTTATTAAACATGGCTAAACACTAATAGACGGTCAGTGGGTGACTAGAACGACTAAATGATATCGTTCATTGCATGTCATAATCACTGTTCTCAGATAGGAAAAATGCATTTTAGCTACAGATTTAGCAATCGTCTGAAAAACAAAATCACATGCTGGTGGATTGTTAATATAAACTTGATTCATACTATTTTTAAAATACAGTAATTTATTACTAATCCCGAGACGTACTAGCGTATCCCTGAACAGAAAATAACTTATTGTTAACTACCATCTACAAGTGTGCTTTATTTTCGTCTATGAATTGCTCTATCGATCGTTTCTTATAATAGAACCTTCACCTGCATTGTAGGTAACATAAATCATGTTGTTTGTCCTAGTGTAACTAAAAAAATGCTCTACGGAAATTTCAATACACCTGATTTGCTGAGGTGAAGGAAAAGCCATAGTGGTTATTTTGGGCGTGAGGCGATGTGACCAAAATTGTGGATGATTTTGCTTTAACACAGATTTAAATGTGTAAAAAATAGTGTGTTTTTAATTAATTATATACATGCTCATCTTTTAATAGTTATGGTAAGTAGACAGTTTCAGTCAGATAAATGTTGAATGTATTGTCAGAAATCTTCAAATATATAAAAGGAACCTAGAAATTAAATAATAATTAACACAAACTTTTTTTGATGATCAGTGACTACGATATATGTAGCGTTATTCTGTTAGTTCAATTGTCAAATTGTCGTCTTGAAATGTTTACAGCTATGTTTAATTTTAAGCACTTAAGTTGTAGAAAAATTTTCAATTGAAAAGAATTTTAATCAGTTATTTTTGACTAATACAATATTAAACGAGCGATATTTCTATAAGAGTGTATTAAAATACAAAACAAGATTCGCAGTTATTATGTTTTATAATCATTACTCATAAATGCTGTCCAATGTTATCCATTCCTTAAATGTTATGAAAATTAGCGCTGTGCAACCTAACGTCTTATTTGTTGTTGTTGTTTTATCAATAACAATAAATTTTATTGATAATTTATCAATTCACACCATTTCCAATTTATTCTAAAGTTTATAATTTTAATAATAGAGTATACAGACAGTGTTTGCTCGCTGTATCACATATTTAACCCATTGAGTCAATTAACCATGCATATTTTACACTACCACAGTCGTCCCTGAAACCAGGTGGGTGTATTATATGTCAATAATGCCTAGCCATATCTCGTGTTATATATTGATCAACAGAAGGGTTTGTGGGATGCGGCTGGATGCAAACCACAATACACATGGCAATTGGGACATTATCGCAATGGGTGTTGAACACATGTGCAGCACATGTCTTCCTTAAAACGACTTTTTAAACTTAAATGTTCATGGCAATAAGTGCTTATGGGAATATTATTGAAACCAAATGAAAACTGTTGAACATGTAAGCTTCATATTACCAAAATTACCTATTTTGAATTTACCAGAAGAAAAACAACAACAACAACAATAGTAAAATACGCTTGCCTAACTAATTAACACCTCATTATTTGTCATTTACTTGAATACATCAACGGAAAATAAAACATCACTAACTTTTAAACAGGTTTGGTCCAGAAGGAATAGTTGTTTTTGTATGTGATCACATATCCATCTCCGCTTTAGTTATAAAAAGTAAGTCGATCTCCTTTGCCAAAATACATGTATAGGTAATGGACAATACCGACTTCTAGTCTCGTTTTAAGCTTCTGCTCGTTCAGTGTAAGTCATGGAAATGGGATGTATTTGACAGCTCCGTATTATCGCAGCGGACACATAGGTTGTCCCATAGGAAGTCATATTTGCTACCCGATTAACAACTGGTACCAACGTGTACATCAAGAGATAACGGACTAATTGCTTTTATTGCTTAATAATATATTGTAAACCTAATTTTTAAAATATTTAATTTGTATGATGATACGATAATCATATTTGAGGTTACCTCACCACAATTTATGTTGTTGATATTTTTCAACAGTTGGACATTAATCTGTCCCAACCTCAGTAAGTTCACTATGAACTTTCACTCTAGTTGTTGCTGAAGATTTAGCTAAAACTAATTTATAGTATTTGGATTATTAATCTGTAAGGGCGTGTCAGTGCCAATTTGCAAAACGTATTCGTTTTATCTGTTCTAAAAGTGTTTAAAGTTGAATTTACTTAGAATACATTGAGCTTTTACAAATATATGTAATACGCCTTTAACCAGTGTTCGTTCCCCTTTTCGAGTAGCCAAGTTCGGACCTAAAGAAGCATTCTTTAGCGTCTTAGTATAATTACTAATTAAATCAAACGAAAAATAACGTAATAGACACATGAATTGTCAATTCACGTTAGTTCTAAATTGTATGTAGAAGCTTGAGAAAAATGGCACTAGTTCACAAAATACTGCTGTGGTTGTGTTTGTTATCATAACCTCAAGTGTCCACAACAGTAGAATTTGTTTCTTTTCGATATAATTTATTTTGTTATTTTATATATTTACTGTTACTTAAGACTTGGTACACACTAGAAGCTATGCGTTTCATAAAATATACGTTTTTTTAAGTTTGTTTCGAAACTACTTGTTTATAAGTATATTAAATATAACTTAAAAACATTATTGTCACTTTAATTTGTGTAATAAAGTAAGTTTTTTTATTTATGAAATGTATAATACAAAAGGTTATCCTACAATAATTCAATATTACTATTTAAATTATTAATACAAATCACTGTGACTTATCCTAAACGTCAGTAACCCTACAGTAAAGAGTTTCTGAGGAATTAAAGCGAGATTTGTCCTGTGATTCTCCTTGGTCTGTGTGTTTAGTCCTGATCGGTTGGTGTCCTCGTTACCTTTGGTGAAAGGACATTATGGCCGTCGGGAGGTGTCGCGACACATTGTGTATATTTGTGCCTTGATTGGTATCCGGTTTGACCTAACCACTTCCTGCATGTGCTATATTATGCTCTTTGTTATGCTCTCTTTCTCTGCTGTGATTAATCATTCATGAATTTCAATAAGCAGATTTCTTAATGAGACGAATACAGGAAGCTTATCGAATATATACATTCATGATAAGGATGATACATAAACAGAACAACAATTCTAAACTGGATGAATTGTTTATGTATATATGCATAGCTTGAAAAATGTAATGTATAAGTATCCTTATGGTATATACATCGCCCGGATCTGTGCCACTCTGCGTAGTTTAAGTCTAACTGGGAAGGGTGATTATTCACGCCTTAGAAACAAACTACGCAAGCTGGCGTACTTGCAGACAAACAACAAGACGTATTGCAAGAACTACATGTACATGTAAGAAGTTTATATCGCATTCTCTTTCGTAAAATTTATAAAGAAATATCAGGAACAATAAAACATTATATTCACACCATGTTTTATACGATGTCTATGACATTAATTATACTTGGTATTAGCATACATGTATAGCAACACAAGAACATTTCCGGTTAACTACTTCAGCCATAATGACATTTTTTTTCAACGGCGTTTATTGATACACTTTTAAACTGTGACGGAACTGACAGCACAACTTCGTGGGGTTTCACCTAGGTGTCAACTCGTAATGTTTTTTTTTTTTTTTTTTTTTTTTTTTGTTTTTTTTAAGTGTCTTTATTGTTCTCCGATTTCTGTCAAGATACTTATGGAAGACAAACATAATCGATTTGGCTGTTGGCGCCGCTGTGTTTTGCAATCAAGACATGTATTGTCCATACTTATGGAAGACTGAGCCAAGTATTTGTCTACATTCGTGGGAGACTGAGTCATGTATTTGTCCACATTTACGGATCGGGAGGTGGCGGGTTCAAACCCCGGCCGGATAAAACCAAATACTGTAGTTGGTAGTGGTAGCTTCCCTCCTAACGCTCTGGGCTAAGGGCACAGCATTACGTTGGTGCCAGTATGAGGGACTGGCCGGGTTCAGTCCCTGGGCACCTCATAAGTGCCCCTGTGATATAATTATATAAATGTCACTGCACAATATCGGCAAAAGATGTTGGCAAATTCTATTCCATCCCATTCTTCATTAAGGCAAACTGCACCGATTGTGCCTAAGACAAAAGTAGTAACTGGACGTTACTGCAGGCTCTAGTTCAACCCACGAATTGGTCAGCTTGTAGGCAATGATAAGATGCTAAACTATGGTATAATTTATACCATATGATATTTAGCAGCTAAAATACTAGATAATATTTAACTACGTATAATCTTTACCTCCATGGATTTTAAACGAAGGCATTTATTACAAATGTATCTCCAATCAACTCGCATTTCAAGTAGAACACGTCAACCATTCAACGTTCATGTATAATGTCGTGTCTTGAACACGCAGATAACCAAAACCTATATATGTTTCAACGTTTTAATGGATCGTCACATGGTAAAGAACTAAAATGACAATATCAGTACAATTAGGAATGTGTTGACTAAATATGTATACGTAAATTATCCATTACTTCGAATATGCAAACTCGATAAAGAAACGTGATAAACATACTACCAGCTATATTATTACTGAAATACTAGAAGTACAACGTACATACCACAAAGAATGTTGATAAACATTACTGTAAAGAATGAAAAATGTAAACTTTGAATAGTTGTATGAACAGTTACGAGCTTAAGCGAAAACTGGCCACAATATATTGGCATACTAATGAAACAATATGAAATGGTATTAAATAAAGAATTACACCATGAGGCGGCAAAACCCCAAAATAATGCAGTGTTCTTTGCCAGCGGAGCCATGTGACTTAACCGGAAGAAGGTATAAACGTGGTTATTTAACCCTAAGATACAAATAGACCGAAACTACCGGCAAGAGGATTAAGTGCAAGGCAGAACATATAATATGTTTAATATTGACTCGAATTTGATTTATGGAAAAGAAAACAAAATACCATAACATAATTAAGTACAAACATACGTTTTATGTTCAACAGACGTTCTAGAGAACCATTTACTGTTTAGAAAATATTTGAGCGTTCAGTTTTTTTTTGTCAGGTACCACAAATTTTTTAGTTGCTTATTTGTCTATTGAATCGAAATGTGTCCTTTTCAACCACTATTTTTGGGCTGTAATAAACACTTTTTTACAGGTTTTAACAGGTTGTCATTGATAAGCAGTATAAGTATTCTCCACGCTAATAAATAAGGAATATAGAACACATTGTATAAGCCTCCAATGGGTCGCGCATTTCATGTCACTTATATAGGGCACATCTGGCGAGCTAAAGAGACAACTACCCCAACAGTAACTGTCCAATTATTGCTTAAAGTCACTGTTTTCATATCGTCTCAACTAGCTGTCCGGTCATCCTGTAATTTAAAAGCAATGCTAGTTCTTTCCTGTAAAAGGGTCAATTGCAAAAAATGCAGTACAACGACTTTTTTCACGGGTTGAAACCGTCGGCAATAAAAAAATCTGATAAGTTTTGTAAAGAGGTCAGAGAAGTTATTGGGTCCCTTGACTTGTGTAAAACTTTTCCATAAATTACATGATAGTTCTGTGCTTTTTCGGAGTATGGTATATGTTGCAATGCTGATAGGACTTTGTCATATATTCTTATTCATGATCACAACAATGTTACTTGTGCAGTGTGGCGGTCGTAAACCATCTCCCTGTGCATGTATCTATGTTTTCATTTACTTCATTCTATAAGGATTGTTGCGTGTATTTCCTTTGATGGACATTTGACTTCGGTTCTTCAATTCGATCTTCACATGAACAGGATGCTACAACCATTTATTCGTCTCTGGTCATGTTTGTTCATGATTCAGAAAGTCAATTTTATTTATAGTCAACCATTTGTGTTTAGTTTTTCAAATCGGGGTAATACCATATTCTTTTTTAACACTATGTGGACATTATTTTTCATTGACGTCACCACTTTTGTCATAACTTATAGAACATATCAGCGCTTAGACATTTTTTATTCAAATATATCGTTTTTCTTTTCATTGCTTGCATTTGAGAAACTCGTCAGGAAGTTCGAGGTAAGAGCTCTGTAAAACCGGTTTAAGCATCCCAGTCCATATTGCCGACTGACCGTTCCAAGGCGGTAACTGTCGGGTTTGCTCTTTTCGTTAAATGACTCATCAGATATTTGTTCTTACTTTTCGCTTGGTCGCATGTGAAATACCTTTGTTCTGTGCATTTTTGGAGTTTGGTATATGTTGCAATGCTGATAGGACTTTGTCATACATTCTTATGCCATGATGCATAATTGTATTCATACTGCTATTATAATTTTAATTAATAAAATCCTTTCGATGATAATACTTTTGAAAACGCCTTCATAAACTTTTGAAATCGAACGCCCTGTTGTAACAATTTAGAAGAAATACGCATGTTTCTGGCATGGAAATCTTTTACTTTAGTACAAACACTTTTAAACGTTGGAAGTAGGGATATTCAAACACCATAGCAGGTAGTACAAGGTTAATCTCCGTCAAGGTATAGATAGTTCACAATACTAAAGTTGAAATAATATCTCTTGTCATATATTTTAGTAGAGACGTTGCCTTGAAAATAACGATACATGTCTCAATGTCTAGAAATGCTACCTTTAAATGTCAGTTATTTGCTTTATTAAGAGTAAGTTATAGAGGGTAAATCAGATGGAGAAATGAAAGTTTAAAGTACACAATTTGTCTAAGACTTCTGAATATTTTGTGTAGAACAAAAACAAAAACTAATTCCTGAATGTCCATACAAGTTTCCACAATATTTGTTGACGCGATTACGAATGGCTGTAAGGCAAGAAGTAAGTTGTTTAAATATAATTATACTCTTTGAATCTAGCGAGACGACTTGAGCAGGGTCAATGCCCTTTACGTGAGATTGCACAGTATATATAACATTGGGATGTTTTTACCTTTATTATAAAATATGCTCATTGCGGATAAATTCTCAGCTTTTTATAATATTAATCGAATATTAGTACCTATTTCATCAAAAAAATACACTTTGTTTTGTTGGTTTTGGTTGTTTTCTAAAATTCGAAGATTTATTTCCGTGTAAGTTTTTTGCATTTCACTATTGACACGTTGGGCACACGGCATCACGGGCATTGTATGACTTCATTATATTTTACTTATTATTTGTCATCGCTTAGACTGCTTCATTTCAAACTACTCATTTATTTTAGAACTTTTTAGTTTGCCAAGGCTTTTATCCATTGGACATATTTAATATTTATATAATAATGTTTATTTTATGTTTATTATTTCTTGAACGTAATACTCTTTTTAAGTCCCTTTATCTATGAGGAAAATTCATAGTTATGATCATGATCGATGTTTCGCTTTAATTTGCAGCTCCATTAACAACTTTACCCATAATTACCCTGATCAAACACATTGGACTTAAGTACTGTCTTGTCTCGAGATTTTGTATTTTGCAAACATTAGTTTCACTCTTGCATTCCTGACACAATCTTGGAAGGTATAGATGGTGAAGATGTCTATTACTGTGTATATAAATTAATATTGTCAGTGTTGCATCCTGTTAATTAGTATGCATATACCGATATACATACATATATACCAAAGTAGAGTTTGAATCAATGCCTATATTGCCAATATTTTGCTTTGTGCCTACCGAATATTTTAAACACCGCATTAATATAGAAAAATGACGGTCTATCAAAACTGATATTTGCTGCATTCGTGGGATTTTTTACCGAATATTATCCTTAAAAGACTAACCCGACAGTTAATGTATATGTGTGGATTTCCGGCGACAATTGTACTACAAACTATTATCATTGTCTTATGTGTTTGGTTTAACATAGATATTGTATTTATCTTTAACTACGATACTGAACCTTATGTGATTATGTTAAAATTATCGGACAACTGCATATATTTATCCCGAATCGTCAAGTATTAGAATCAAAGAATGCAGTCTAACAGACTGACCAATATGCTCTCTGAAAGGTCAGTGAGGTGGGTGAATCCTGTAACGATATAACCTATACTGCTTTATCGGTTTAAGGTCTGTGATCATTTCGTCGTGGGTATACTATTATGTTGATTACAATCAAAACAAAATCTCCACTCAGCTGAATGACGTTTCGATCCGTCGTGAATATTCTTCAAGCTATTTCAATGGGGATACACTAATATTAACAGGGTTTGATGCATGCATTCAAAAATACGATATGCAGATAAATACTGATGTATTTTAGGTCCATATTATGGGCATATTGTTTTGCTTGTACTTCTAAACATGTGATACATTCCTGGAAGTCACGAACGGTAATTTTCAGTGACAATCTTATATAGTTTTAATCCCTTACAGTCATTGGTAAATGAATAAAATAAAGGTTTAAAAAAGTGGATCCTTAATCTATATCTGACCAAGGATTTATAGTTCAATATGATACAAGTTAAGTTAACATTGTTTTAACTAAGCTAGTTACAGACCTAACGGATAAGTTTATTTCGTTTTAGCAAAAATTAAAACATAACTTTGCCATTTCTTTGTTAAGTATATTGCGTGAAATTACTCCATAAGCGTTAACTGTCATGGCTGGCTGTGTACGTTTTCTTTTTGTAGAACAGATATTCTAGAGGAATTTTATCAAAAATCAGACGCATGCTGGCATTTCTGTACAAATTTAATCTGTAATAACACCGTGTTTATGTCTTTACTACGTCATTCAAAGTGCTTTTTTGGATCAGTCTGCTTGTCTTAATGTTTGCCATGTGAAAACGAAGTGCCAATGGGTCGATTTAGCAACAAGGGTAATCTCTTTCTTCTGTTCTTTCATTGCATTTTAATACTGTTTAATGGCGCTAGGAATAGAATTACAAATTATTTAATGTCCATTTAAATATGTCTTTTGTAAATAACAACAATAAAAACAGCAACAAAAACAAGAACAAAAAAACAAAAAACAAAAAAAACTAAACAAACACACACACAAACACACAACAACAACAAAAAAACAACAACACACAAACAAAAAACAATCAAACAAACAAAACAAAGCACACACGTGTTTTTACCATGGTTATTGCCAGCATAATTTTGCGTTATTGCGTTATTGCATAATCAACTTCTTGCGTTTTAACATTGCGACCAAAATCATAGGTTCAGAAATGTCCGTCATGAAAGAAAACACTTGAAAACCTAGTGATAAACATGTCCAAATGTTTAACACAATGCTTCCAAAAGGTAACTAATTGCTACCACAGAGCAAAAATTTTTAGTTGCGTTGCAACCAAGTCAAAATCGTCTTTCACGAAAAGAAAGGATATTCTTCAGTATTTATTGTTGAAGTTGACATTGCTAAAATTGACTGGAAAGTCCTTTAGGAACCGGTCCTTATGTTGTGTACTTTTTTGGTGTTTTCTATTGATGTATGACGTTACTTAAAGGAAACATGAACTAGAAATATAAAATATTTTCTACTAAAGAGTTTGATAAGAACATTGTCCGTTATTTAGCACAGGCCATATATAAAGCACGGAGATGGCGAATGTCTTTAGCGCCATTTTCTTAAAATAAGTTAAAAGTGGTCTTAACGCATTTTGAAACTGCTGTAGTAGGAAGTTGTAGTAAAATCAATATCAATATTTCAAATTGTAATTATACTTTTCTGCATGCTAGACATAAACGTGCGGCTAAATATTCGAGAACCATGATGTTTTAATAATGTTACAAATACTGGTGGATCTTTTGATACTTTCCCCTTAGACGAGTGTAGGCCATACGGATTCTCAATGTAAGACCTTGCTTTCGAACGAGTTAGACCTGTTACCATCTGAACAATCTGTGCAGAAAAATGAGTTTTTTTTTCATTTCGGCTAGGATACGTGTATACTACGCAAATACAAATTTAAAAAAGTCATGTATTAGTCCTATGACTTTAAGTTATACTTTCATTTTTTGGCTTCTGAAATGTATCATTTCAATTATAAGAGGACCAAAGGTAACTAGGAATTACTGTTTTAGAGAAAACTTCAGCAAGCAGTTATCATGAATTGTTAATATCATGTACCTCAGCGGTTTGCATATATCTGCAACAACAGTGTATGATATCGTAAAATACGAGACGAAACGAAAAATCATAAATCTAGAGACTACGCTACTTAGCAGATTGAGAATACGAATGTTAATGACATATGCCCTATGATATTGAATGCAGCAGGGAAACAACCGATACAATTAAAAGAAGCTCGTGTCCCATTGGCAAAATAGTATATTTTATTCCGTATTATTTTTTTGAAGACAGAACATATTTACGAGATACTTTAATCGGTTGTGAATGTTGCGAATGCACCTGCTGTTTTTTATAGATTTGTATTTCATTGGTGGATTAAAACCAAGGCAGATTTATTTCATTTTAACTTAAGGGTCTGTCTTTATGTGTGCGGAATATTTTTCAAAGATCCATTACTTTATAACAGCATCACACAAAACTTAATCCATGTAACAGTGTTACTTTGCAGCTCTTTGCAACAGAATTAAAGCTTAGCCGATTTAAACCTCAGGATACACCATCGTTAGAGCTGGTCGTCCGTCGAACTTGTCCAAGTTCATTGTACAGCAGATATCCAGATTAAAGTCGCAAAACAAGGTCGATAACGGTAAGCATAAACGCTACGTAACCGCTTTACAGTCATTTCATGTTCCCTTTGCCTTTATTTATCTCTCTTATTTTGTGTGTGTCTTCTCATAATTCTCATCTCTCTCTCTCTCTCTCTCTCTCTCTCTCTCTCTCTCTCTCTTGTTTAATATTTTACACTATCACTATCAATATATCCCGCTCTGCTTGTGTACGTTTTTTCCCTCTGTTCTATCTGTTTTGAGTCACTAAAGAATGTATACTGAAACTAAGAAGGTGCGTACCAAAGTAGACAGAAAACCACTACATAACGTGTCAATGAGATCTCTTATTAGAATTTTTAATTCATTACTACTCGAGTTTGCATGTTCGCATTTACTTTTTTTGAATATTGTGAAAACATTACGCCAATATTTTTACGTGCTTTAAAACGATCTGATAATGTATCGCCATTTCTTAAAAAAAAATAGCGTTGCTTGTGAAAAAAGTGTTTTTCGTCTTAATCATAACTTGAAACTGTTAATATTTTTAATATTTGTTTTCAATAGTTTAACAAGTTTAAAAACGTTTACATTGTAAGTTAAAAATTAACTACACAGACCAAGGGTTTATTGTGTTCGTATGCTAAGGTTTATTTGAATTGAAGAGATATACAACATGTGAGAAGTAAAACAGATATTTTTTTATTTGTTATTCGTATGTTAACAACAGGATTGTGCTAATAATGGCTTCTTTGTAACGCATGCCATCACACGAATTAGAACAGTGTATTACTGTTACGGCTAAGTGATACATCTTTATTGGAAGAAAAAAACAACAACGTTTTCACAAATACCCAACCAGGTATGTTGAGTCCGAAATGTTCGTTAATGTGGAAACACTCATTGCTTGTATTAGCTTCTATCTTGTTAAGTTTCTTCACTAAAGCACCCCTTAACATCGTGGAGAGTATGCAAATAAACGACCGAAATATCCTTAAGAAACAATCAAAAAACTAAATCAAAATCAAACACAAAATATAAAACAGTTGTATACGAAGGGGAATAACTGAACCCTTCCTGTATTGATCTTTGTTGAATGGCTTGCCTTTGAACCCAGCAGACAGCGTTGGTTGCTCATTCTTTAATATGTAATTTTAATTTTAATTTGATACATTATAATAATAATAATAATAATAATAATAATAATAATAATAATAATAATAATAATAATAATAATAATAATAATAATATTAATAATAATAATAATAACAATAATAATAATAATAATAACAATAATAAAAACATCTATTATTATTATTATTATTATTATTATTATTATTATTATTATAATTAATAGTGTTATTATTATTATTATTAGTAGTAGTAGTAGTAGTAGTAGTAGTAGTAGTAGTAGTAGTAGTAGTAGTAGTAGTAGTAGTAGTAGTAGTAGTAGTAGTCGTAGTAGTAGTAGTAGTAGTAGTTATAGTAGTAAAAGTAGTAGTAGCAATAGTTGTAGTAGTTGTAGTAGTAATAGTAGTAGTAGTATCGTTGTTATTACACACATACATTTAACATCAAAACAATTATTTTATTTTCAACATGTTCATTTGAATAGCAGTAGATGTAATAATTACAATACAATTAAATAATAATCATTGCAGGACAATATCTGTATTTCACCAAGTTGTTTACAATCCAGTTGTTAGGTTAATACTTCGCATGAGCTTGTCAATGTTCGTTTGGCAGATATACCGCATTCCAACAGGCGATCTTTTAATTTCTAAATTGACGTAAGTAACTAATTCCATAATGTACGTTCACATTTGTTACCAACGCAAATTAACCGAGTTTGAATTGTAAGGAAGCAATACTTAGTTGAAGTATGACACTTAACAAGCATATGCATGTGTTCAACAATATGTAATTTCCTAAATATTATTCTTATCTGTAAATGAGATAATCATAATTTACCCTGCGGTTTTGTCGATTTTGCATTTTTAACTGTTGTGTTTTGTCTATTAATATTCTATACTCTATTAATTGTGCATGTCCCGATGAACTAACAATGAATGTTCATACGAAAATGGCAACAACACACACACACACGTTATTTAATCAGTTACATCAGCGAGAAACATATGTCATGAAACGCCGTTTAATCGGAATAAGGTTTATACATTAATCTTATAGGCTTCATTACTGGAGTTTAAAATGTCTTCTGTCCAACCCACTTTCGTTTTGCGATCTTGAAGTTTTTCTCTGGTTAATGATCGAATAATTTCCGAATATTTGAAAAAAAAATACTTTTTTGGATTATTTTATCTAAATAGTGAGTGCTGATTTACTCACAATGAAGTACCGTTTGTCGTGTGTTTATATAATTGTTTACACATACTCAGATAGGTAAAACTAATGATCGAGCTCATTATTGTAAAATTTACCGAATTCACAAGTATATACCCACATTGAGATACACTAAAGTATCACTAAATCAATATGTGTGTGCGATTGACATTTAATTTACAACTTATTCATCTGTCAGTATTTCTAATATTGACAAGCTTCTATACTAAATGCCGATCGTTGTGTGACAATCATTCAGGTTTTAAGGATAAGATCGGTTTGATGTTAACGATACCTAGTACATTGCATATATGTATTTATTTTTGGTCAAATTACAGCATTTTTTTTTTTTTTTTTTTTTTTTTTTTTTTTATAGAAAAAGCAGTATTCTGTATTTTTTATCTTCACTTATTCACTAAACATTACAGGAAAGTACTCGTCAACTCGATTTTCCTCCGACAAATCATAAAGAACAACTATTTAAACGAAAACACTGTAATACTTGGGTATTCGTATGAGGTAACATAATTCTGGTCAATATCATCAACTACAACAACACCGTGATTACACTGTTTATTTTAAGAAATACAATCTATCAACGGCAATCGAAATATGTCTACCTTTTGAATACATATGTTTTACAGTAATCTTCAAGTAAAACAAGTAGTACCAAAACAGAAAAATATTAATTCAAGCGAAGTTGAACACATTATCTTTAATATCCACGATTTTTTCCGTTTCATGCTTAAGGGTTCAATCGTGGAAAATTTTGAAAGTCAATTACAAGCATGTCAACGATCAAAGGTCTAGCTTGAAAGGAATCTTTACGTTTAAATTATATTGAAATATTATCTTAAAAAATTTAGACAAAATTTACACTATTTAAAGTCCACGATACATGCATCTTGAAATATACAGCATTAAATAACAACAATAAACATTTAAAAAAATAACAAATACAAGACGTCAAATTAAGCAGATGTGTAAATAAGGACAATCTAGTGTAAATGATGACAACAACACGCTTGATATATGCACTATGAACAACATGTCACTTTTTTAACAGCAGTCTTCATATGTAAAGTAATTTACATTAATATTTCTAGCATTCATATAATTAAAACTCAAATGTTACTGTTTATAAGTTGCCCATACTGATACAAATTATCATTTCATATAACAAGTCAAACAAGTTGAGCTTAAGTGATAGTTCATACACATTTTATGTACATGCATACTGAACTTGCACTTGTTAATCGCTGCTCAATATAAACTAAATCAACAACTTTATACTGCTCTATAGGCAAGAAATGTGTAAGATATATGATTACAATTTATTTTAACAACGCTTATTGTATTCTATTTCGAAATCAATAATTTGTAATTGTATATTTTACATTCAGTAAACTACTGACTTGACCAATACACACAATTACTATGCACCACCATCACACACATCAGAATTGGTCGTGTAAAAATTAATGAGAGTGCCCATTTCAATTGGAACGCCTCGGATAATTCACAATAATAAAGCATGACGGTGCTATGGCGTCATCAAATCAACAAAGATAAATGATTGTTGTCTATGCTAAAAATGCAGTAACATCTATATGTATATATGAATAGTTAAATTGATACATAAATGTTTACATGATGAACTAATACTTTTACTACACCAATCGATTTTTGAAGAACTTTTTCATGACGTATTCTTCTTTCGCCGAACAAAACGTTCGTGATTCTGTAAGTATCAGGGCACCAGACATTACCCGATGAGTTCCTATTGCGTCCCAAGTATGATTGACATAGTTATATCAATTTAATTATGTTTATACAAAGGTGATATGTAGCACTGGTGTAAAACGCTATTTACAAGTTCTATGAAAATATGCTCTAAATGTGCCACAGCATTTATGAAAACTTCATTTCAATTACAATACAGACATGAACATGCGACCACGACCAACATGCACATGCTTTCTAACTGCAAAAGTGAACGCTCGATCTCGCGTTAGTGGCAACATATTGAATTCGATTTGTAATTGCTTTATTTGACAAAATGGACATTAAATACCTCAACTGACAGTAGTAGAATACATCATAAAACTTAATCTCTTATGCAAAACATGTCAAAAGAAATTCAGCAATGTCATTTCCAATAATGTTTCATATGGGTTACTCATGTCTCTGTCGAAAGAAAAACAACACCAGCACATCTCTGTAAAATAAAATATAATAAAGCCAAAATACGAACACAGATTAAAGAGTTTTCAATATACATTTTAATTTTGTTACTTAAATTTCCTTCAACAGTAGCGTCAACACATTAGTAATTTTATACACCTATCGTAAACAAATCTTAACGCACTGCATATTACAATTTTCAGTTTCATAAGTGTATAGATGTTAGAATTTAGACAATAATATGGATAAAGTATCCATGTCGAGACCAATATTTATTACAAAACAATCACGGTTATTATGTTAACTTCGTGTCCTTTTTAGGATTTTTATCTATCTATAATAATTAGTAAAGCATCTACCGTTCGGTTCCAAAAATTACAATTAAATGTTAAGCAAATACATACCTTATTGCTGTGATGTAATTATCTCCTAATACAACTTGAACGTGCAACTAAAGCACCAACAGCAACAGCAGCCAAAACAATACCAGCAAGAATAACAGCAGGAGGAATAGAAACATGAACCGCAACAGAAACAGCAGCGAAGCCAGTCGTAGCAGGATTGAACCCCAATGACCTTTGCTAAATAAATAAAAATAAATATGTGGCTGTATTTGAAAAATGATCTTAATGACGCGATTTTCAAAATTGTATAATGTTTTTTTTTTCTGTTTTGTTTCCAAGGACTTAAACCATTATGCATGGTTCTCTCTCATATACAATGTTGCTTTAGCGATGGTGTTCCCCTTATATTATTTCAATAGCTATGTTTTGAAATCGTTGTAGTTTGTCTAGCAATTTTGTTTTGTTTTTTTTTCCCGGTCGACTCACATGCTATTATACCACTGAACATTAAATATAATGAAGATTCCAGCATGCATCGTCTGGTTACGAAAATTCACTTCAGTTACACGCAGATACGGATGCGCGGAAAAGGTGTAGAACATTCAAATATACGTGTATAGAAGAGTAATGTAAGAATATTAGTAAAAACAGATTGAAAATAACTTATCTTAGCATGATACATTTTTACATACCTGTTCAATGTTAAAGAAGCTAATCATACTGGCTTTACTTTCTTATTATTTGCCTACACATTGTACAGTTTAGACGGAAATAGTTCTATTGTCTCATTTGAAAGGTGAAGATGTTATCGCCTGCATGCGCTGGAAGTGGGCCGAACAGGGCAGAATGATTTGGACTATGACGAGTTCGTACATTCTAAATAGGCCGAGTTGAACCATTACCATAACAACATGCTGCATTTGGTATTTCGTGTAACGTGAAATAAACGTGCACCGTACAATATGATGTATCGAAGCGTACACCGTATCGCAGCGTAACGTGTAGATTTACTATCGTTACGCATAGCGTGTATGATATTGAAACGTAACGTGTATGGTATCGTGTAAAATACGTACATGCTCTAGTACATCGAACTTACATATGTATATATTTTTTTGTGTGTGTGTGTGTATGTGTGTGTGTGTGTGTGTGTGTGTGTGTGTGTGTGTGTGTGTGTGTGTGTGTGTGTGTTTATATTGACAGTTCATGTGTATGCTTAAGTTTGCACTAAAACATGCATATCACATCAAATTGTCACCTTTCAATTATTATTGGTATTTTTTATCATAAACTTTTCGAATTTTCCAAGTTTACCAATTTTAACATATTTATACACATACGTTTTAAATTACATCTTGTTACTATAATTTATTTTCAGTATAGCCTTCGTGCATCTTTTCATTAGAAATGTACTTTAGTTTTCAGTAATTATAACACCAACTTTAACTGTCAATGTGCGCAAATTTATTAATTACGTAATTAATCTATCAATTTAATCTACCAACATATTGACGTGAATCTGTGGTGAACACAGCCAGTATAATATGATGGTCAATGCAGTGAGTAAATGATTAATCAGCACCGTTATGTAAACGCGATGACCACTGTAAGAGATATACTTGCTGTTGTTATGTTATATCTGAATGTGTATGTTAATTTATCTTCTCTCTCTCTCTCTCTCTCTCTCTCTCTCTCTCTCTCTCTCTCTCTCTCTCTCTCTCTGTCTCTCTGTTTGTGTGTATGTGCGTGTATGCGTGTACTAAGGTGCCCGCTGGAGGGAAATAACTTGCACACACCGAGAAGTGATTAGTCAAGCTGTAATTATGAATGGACAAGGTGAGGACCTCTTTATGAAACTGTTTTAAAATGCACAGTGTTAGGTCTTTTCACCAACGGATGGAATGCACCATCGTTAAGGCAGTCTAATTTCAGTATGCATATTGTCTAACTTACCGAGTTCCTAAGCTCCATCGCTGGTCGTTGCAAGTTAGTCAATTATCTCTGGGATGTTGAGCTAGGAGGCTAGTTATTCCAATGTTGTCAAAATCGTTGTGCTGGAAAAGGTTAAATATAAATTGTCTTTGATTTGCCAAATACGCTACGGTGTTGTACTACGGTGTTATTATTTATGTCAAGAACAAAATGAAGAAAAGTTGAAAAATACATTTTGTTCATCTTTTTTTCATGATATTTATTTTTAACAATTATAAACATGCTAATTTCAATGAGTACGCAGTGACAACATATTGGTTCATTTCCATAATTTAATTACCAAATAGATATCACATTAGAAAATCAAATTGTCGTTTTCTTCTTGTCTGAAACCTACCGCTTGCCAAGTGACTAATATTGCAAAAATAGATGTAGGTTTCAATTTTCAAAAACGGTGAAAAACATGCTTATACCTTTTTTTTAACATCCAGACAATATACATTTTTAAATTGCCTATCTATTTTCAGTCGAGGATTTTAACTAACAATGCAGTTGTCTTGTCATCTTTTTTTGCAAAAGTTACACCACAAAACCACAGTTACACCATCTTTTCTAAACTACATACATATCCGAGGTATTCCAAAGAGAAGGTAGGTCCTTTTAGTTGAAATTCTTGGTCTTTATCGCCTTTCCTTTGTAGACGTTGCCATAACAATCAGTACAATTTCTTACTGTTGCATAAATATAAGCTTAACATTAATTTTCATACTTATAGAGATGTGTTATTTAAAAAAGAAAATGGAAGTGTTTGTTGATGATGGGTAACCTGCGTATCACAAGAAAGGCAGATTAGTTATTATACACTCCAAACACCACAAGCATGAAAACCGAGTAAAACAAATTAAAGGACCTACTTGCATTTTGGGATTATTCAGGGGAGACTATTCATTTATGCCTCTCATTAGCCCATCCACTGTCGTCGTTTGAAACGTCCATAACGCGTTGTGCAGTACTATTTTCTAAAGTAATTGTTCTTTTTGTATGTATAATAAATGCGTGTATGTAAAGAAACATCTCAAGCATACACTTTGAATCAGGTATTCGACTACGTTTATGTTTAAAAATTTCAACCTACCTCAACACGTTTCAAGATAGCGGGCATATTTAACAGATGGACGCTATTCACTTGTTAGGTATCATTTCCAAAGCATATATGTCACTTCTGAAAGATGCATACAATTTTTTGACCAAAGAAACTACTTCGCTCTAGTAAATGACCTTACAAAAATGTGTCCTAAATTTGCAGACTGTTTACTAGAATGTCAAAACCCATGCAACTTATTATCTTAAATTGATATCAATTTAACGCCAAATTATTTTTCATTTAACCATATCGCCCCAGCTGACAATGTAAATGGCTGCTATATGCTTATACTGCCACATCTGAATTGTGTATACGCTTCAACATAAAGGTACCCAACCATTGTCAATGTACATAAATCAAGTACACCAGAACAATCATTTAGCGGCTGTGTAAAATAATTTGTTAAAAATACTACTAGTAAAATGTAAGAACACACATTTCCAAGTAAATACATAGTATTTAGACGTTTTACTTTATAGACAACGTAGTTTAATTTATGAAAACGGCTTCTTTCGAACTGACGTATTAATGAAAACGCGTTTTAAGAAACAAACATGAAATGAACATAAAGTTTCGCGATCATATGACAGGTTACAGTGCAAACTCGCTTGTAATCTACATATGTTATAGGTGGTTGCTAAGAAATGTGTCACATGTGCAGTAAGCATGTTCAATAGGGCGATATGTAGTTAATGTTTGAGTAAGTAATCAATACCATAATATACTTCTCTTCATTCTTCCTTTCTCTGTTCATAACATTTTTATTCTCTATATATTTTCATGTTGTTTTTTTTTTCTAATTAAGCAATTGCACGCGAATGATCACATTAGAATAAGCTACGTGTTCTAATTCAGGTTGCAACAGTAAATAATTGAGCAATAACAAGATACTTCAATTTCTCTGAACTCTGTACATACCACTGCTATTTGCATTAAAATAAACATGCGCTGGCTATGTATTTGGTTTGCTTAAACTCGTTAAACTTTACGCTACAACACACATGATGCGGTAAAATTCTGACTATAATTCAGTCATTTACAGTCGAAATTCTTCTTAACCCACCATTTATGTCAGATGAAATATAATACAATAATCAAGCACATTTGCATTGTGTTTCATATGTGTCTTAACATCATAGTAAACGGATGCCAGCTTATTAGTTTCGAATAAGTAAAAGCTTCTCGTTTAAACATGTTATTTTAATAGACTTGCATGAAATAATTGGATAACATTTTCTAATATCCGAGCAAGAGAATTCTTCTTTTCTGAAACTTCAAAGTAAAACGAAGCAAGAAGGCTTCTTGCAAACACCAAGTCGGATCGTTATTTCATGTAAGCAAACAACTTAGTATTTCCAGAGTGCTTCAGTGTAACACAAAAAGTTCATTGTTAATCAGTAAATTAAAATTCACAATTCTGCTATTTTTTATCAAACTTTCGTACTCAAATTACGGAGTTTGCCTTTGAACATATAAGGTTATTATTGCCATTACTCTATGATATCCCTAATGTATACGTTTATAAAGTATACAGTTGTCACAGATGTCTTTTACTTAACATGTGCTCAAACTGTGCTGGCTTCAAAAATGCGAATACAAAATATGTGACAGCACATCATCAGTCAGATTGTACTAAAGGTACATCGTAGACATTTTGTGTTGATCGTCATTACAAGTGTTCCATATGCAGGCCTCGTTGATAATGATCAGCAGTGGACAGAATCAGTACTCGATTGTAAAATTGCCTAAATAAAATTATTAAAAGTATTATTGTGTATACATAATTATGTCATTAACATAAGGTTTATTTGTCAATGCATGTGCGTGTTCACTTCCAGTAACTTAACCAATAAGACAAATACCAAAGTCAATTTAGATATATAAGTAAGTCAACTTACCCTGTTCTTGAAACCAACCTTTTATCATCGCTGCCAGCCAATCTCTGAGCGGAATGCGCTAGAGATTCGATAGTAATTACAGCTGTAATCTATTTTGCAACAGTGGTGGTCTTATTTTTAGTCCTGGAATTTCCGTAGGATTACTATTTTTAGAAGAATCATGCGTAAACAACACTTCTTGTGTCACGTACAAGGACGTTGAAGGACGTTGGAGGTCGTGGTATGAATTTCCCGATGGAGGCATAGAGAAACAAAAAGAAATTATAATTATAAATTTTAGAGAATAGTAAATTATGACCTTGATCTGTTCGAGTATACTTGTCTGAACGATTATAAATTAGTGGATGTTAAAACTGTTCTTCATATAAACGACCAGGACGGGCAGTAATTTATTCAAATGATTACTATAGTTGTAGACGAAAATGCAAATGAAGTATTTGAACAAAAATAACTATAGCATACATCGAACGAAATAATACAGTCGTTCAAGTGACACATGTTACTATTCCAGTTGTATGTAAACCTATTTAAACACCATTTTATCAAAGGTATAATACTAATTATTATTCCCAAATCTGAAAAAAAGAAATAGGCGATATTAAGTTTCTGCTGATAATGCATACTTACACATTGCCATGGATATTTTTTATTGTAACATGACCTTATAATCGTGCAGTATCTGACCACAGCATTATATAAGAACAAGAAATATTTCAACAGTTGTTTACTGTCATGATGTTGTTTTAAATTATTTAAAAATCTTGCCATCTCGATGTAATTTCGCAGGACATTCACTTAGAGGTTTTAAACAATCTTACAGGAGCTTAGAGTCGGAACATATAACCCGAATCGAAAGTGTGTGGTTTAATGAACGTTTGTAGTAGTAGAATACAATCTCACTATTAGTTATAATATTTATATTAATCACTAGTAATAATGTTCATCAATCTATATGTATTCGTTTAAAATGAGAAATACTATTAAACTAAGTTACTGCATGTTTATTGATTGATCATTCATTTTAACATTTAGTTAAATATACAGTGTTTTGGATATATTGTAGGTCATTGATAAATGTGTATATGTGAATACTGCTGAAGTATTTCTAAACCCATTAACGCCAGTTATTGCCATAGAACGTCAATGAGCTGCGTGTTGTTGACCATATAGTAGTCGGATGGTACTACTTAAATTCAGCTTATATGTGTGACGATTTAATATCTAACGCAATACTGTTTAATATAATATGCATAACCTAGGACCTTGAGGCTGGTAGTGTGTATGTTTTAGACGAAGCGGGGACGCGTGTGTATGATAAATAAAATGTCGAAATCGCGTGTGTATATTGCGGTCCGTCCGTACAGATGTGGTTAATTGGGAAAATGACGTTATGTTAGCAAATATCCCATATGTTACCTTTCAATGCCTGTATGCAGCATAAATTTCGACATTAGTACAACCGGATAATTCACCGTTTCTTTTGTTTTTTGTTGTGGGTGTCCCCGGTTGGATTGTGTGTAGTCATACAGCTTTCCCATTTTGCCACCAATTACATAAGCTCATACATACATAAAGTAATGTGTTTACTGCTTTTACAGGGATCGCTCCGAGCAGTAGTTGTATGTTAACTATCAAGCTATGTTATCTAATGATTCAGTACAATACATCGCATCTGTGTTTTGTGTAAAAAACGCCATGTCCATTTTGTCCATTTTGGTTGTTGATTGGTATGTTGCGCGTCCTGTTTACAGTGTTATTAAATGCAAAGAAGGAGACGACACACACGATAAATGACTTCTAGGTGGTCCTCATAAATTGTGTAAATGTGTTTGTTTTTACCTTGTATGTCGTGTCGAGTCTTGAAAGACTTAAAAGAAATAATCATCTACAGTATGAAATAATCGAGTTTGCTTAGGTGCAATATGATGATTTTCAAACTCTTATTTTTAAGTGCAATATCCAAAATGATTAAGCCATTCCTGTCCTGAATTTTATACATATAGGTGATATATAAATAATGAGTAGCCATAAAAGGTATACATAGGGTAAAATAATATAGGACACACAACCAATACATTATTTAGCTTCCAAACCCTTCTACAGATCAAACTGCCTAATGAAAATTGACATTTCAAAATATATAAATAAACATGGTGTATTTCTGCATTTACTAATGAGCATCACACAATGACCATTTAGGCATTAAATATAATAAGGTAACCTTTGTATATAAACTACTTTTAGACTTATGACATGCTAGCATACAAACGTGTGTAGACCAATTATGGGAAACGATAAGACAACACAAATGTGTAAATTGGCGGTATACGCAGTGCCGCCATGTTGGTACCTTTAATGTAGTATCATGTTGGGGGAGGACACGTTTATATATTTATATTGCAACGGCATTGTTTGGGCAAACATTTGCTGAAAAAAAAATGATACGCAAATAAAGATAGTCTGCTTAACCATGTAAACGCAAATGCACGCACATTAATGCAAAACGTGTTCTTGCGTTCAACGTTCGTTAAGCGTTAACAACTCACAAGAAAAATGCATACGCTTTTAATAAACAAAAGTTGCCGTTAAGATAAAAGGGATTTATATACACTTGTAAAACCCATCGAGATTGAATTGTCATTGAACACCTTCAACAACTTGATGCGCACAATGTCTTTGCTTGCAATTTATGAAATGTTTTCAGCTTATCTAAGCTTCTGGAGTATTTTCTTAAAAAGAAGTTTTATTTCTTATCTCTGGGCATACGACTCATGTAAGGAGAGCTAAAACAACAACCTTGGCCCAACGCAAAATTTATTGATCAAATGGAACCTGGGCTTGTACAAACATTACATTAAAGTCGATAAAACTACATCCAAATGATTTACATATTATTCATTGACATTAGTATTAAATCCCCCTTATATGGTCTCTAAGGACGTTTGCATGTGTGTGTGTATGAGAAATCAGCGTTGCATATGTATGAATGTTTGCTGGAGACAACGGACCGTCTGCCAAAATAAACATCCCTGACGGCAGAGAGTTGACAGTGTGTGCGACGAGCAATTCTGACCGACGATTATATTATGTCGTGAGTAAAGAACAACTAAGAAACTAAAAAAGAAGTTGCGAACAGACGTGTCGATGCAATAAATCAGTGGCGGATCCTGACTGGGTTGGCTACAGCAATTACTATCACCCTCAGTGTAACACAGTGGTTAACAATGGAATATAACACGACAGCAAGGGCGGTTATCATCGCAATTATATTTCAAACTTGTCACAGACGTGTTATTGTCGCTGAACTCCAATCTCTGCGCGGACACCGGCATAGATTCGAAATTAATACTGACACTATCTATTTCATTGATACATTAAAAACCAAACATGATATATAATGGTGAATGGCCAAGAGTACGCACATACTGGTTGGGAATGATCATACGTTACTGTCTGTCAAAACGATTCTGAATTACGGTTATGTTTCGCGTTTTAACATGCAATTTATGAACTCGGTTAATCCCTATTTCAAACAATTACTAATTTTGTTGTTGGTGTTATTTACTAATAAAGGATGAGCAGTAATTGTTACAACGCATGACAAAATCATACACTGATAAAATAAAAAGACCGTTGAGTTTACGACATTTTAATACACCCAATATATTTTGGAAAACAATGTCGATTGTTCAAAACGCCTTTCCTATTCTTAGTACATTGTGTAATGATTTAGAAATGAATGACTCAAAATTTATCTATACGTGGCTTTTACGAGTTCATTTAGATTCCCTTGTAATTCCCTTGTTTAGTTGTGTTACTTCACCCTAATGGTCAGGGAGATAGGAGTGTGTTGTTTAATCACGTGTTGCCTTTCAGTTTATATACCACCGAGCCTACATCAGAATCGATATGAACTAATATATTTATGAAGATTTGAATAGCTGTAGATATAGTTAGTTTCGAAAGTATGTTAAACTACTTGTCACAGATTCGTTCTACCATTTACATTTACATTTTGGCTTGTACGTGCATACCTATATCCTGTCCATTTTCAAATGTTAGTCTATGTTAAAATGATGATAGTACTTATTTTTTACATCTCCTTGTTGTGATAATGACAGTTTGCCAACTGATGTAAGTGATGCTTTCTGAGGAGCTGAGAATGATTTTATTCACTGATACTGTCAGTCCTTGTCCACTGGTACTGTCCTTGCTGTGAAGGATATGTTGCAAAGTGATGATACATATGCTTAATGGAAATTCATCTCAGGTGATGGTCAGTATCCATTTACATACTGACAATGTAAACTCAAATGATGGTTATTATGGATTTTATAAGGGGCATTTTTCAACCAGAATGTGGGAGTATTTTATGTGAATGACATTTGCATTATGTCAAATTTACGGTCAGTGTGTTTGGCGGAAATGGCATTTATGTCAAAATATGTTTAATATTCGCAGTGATAATGCGATAATGTCCAGTGAATGTCACTTTTGAAGGTATCGCAGCTTCTGCACAACGCCCACACATAATTATTACCTACCTAGCGCTAAAGTAAGGCATTTTAATTTTTAACCATGTGTGTAAATATCACTAATTGTATAAGACCACCTTTTGGTTTGTATAAAAGTCTGGGTTTCTTTAGTTGACATTCCTTTGTCGAGATGTTACGTGAATGGGGTTTAAAGAATATTGATTCTGTTTGATTAATAGCTACTTCAACTCTTATCAACAAGGAAGTCTGGGTTTCTTTAGGTGACATTCCTTTGTCGAGATCTTACGTGAATGGGGTTTAAAGAATAATGATTCTATTAGAGAAATATCCACTTCAACGCTTGTCAACAAGGAAGTCCCGACAGTCAGGCAGCTTGATAGGGTCGCGCTCACCCCCACCCCTAGTTCTTTGTGTGCCAAAATGATTGTTAGGGTGTCTAGAAACAGAATCTCCAATATACTCGAAATAAATTCATTTGGGCTCTATAAAAACTAATGTTTTTCATGGCAACCATCTTGAAATTGTGATAGGAGAAGGGTTTTTAGAAAAATAAATGATTATAACGTTTCAGAAAAATGGTGAAGTATGCAACTGGTACTCAATTAAAGTTTATTTAATGGTCATTATGGTAATATGTCAGTTATGCAAATTAGCACTTTTGAATAATCATAAATTTTACTGAGAATATGAAGGCTATCGATAAACTTCGATTTAAAATTATTAATAATGTAAATTACAAACATGAATATTCATTCATAGTAATGAGAAACTAACGAACTATGTTAATTTTGACAAGTGTTTGTAAGTTTTGCATAAATTGGTACAGTTTTGAAATCGTATATTATTTTTTTTACAATAATTTTGTCTGCGGTTTCCTCATTTATTTTAACACACGAATATGTTAAAAGCCTATTTATAACTATTCATAGCATTGAAATTGCAGTTATTGACTAGTTCTTTGGTGAAGCTTTAATTTAGCTAAGATTTAATAACGGCCCTGCCGGAAGGGGCATATAATTTTCCGGCTGCCGCTACCTGTAGCGGGGTTAAAACCCTCCAAAGATAGCCCACCTGTTTGCCGTGGGTGGCAACCCTGTATCTCTGTGATGAGGGGATCCTTGTGGTTGAGGCCTTTGCTGGCTTGTCAAGATATGACATATAAGTCACCTCTGGTCAACACACTACTTTGGCCCTAAGTTGCGGGGTAGACGGGCGGTTATATTGATCCGGTATAACCAATCGGCTGGCCGCGTTGTTCATAGAGTACTACTATTTCCCTATTGTATACACTTACTTAGTCCTCCTACTGTCCACTCTAATTTCTGCTGTTTCCTTTATTGTATACCGTGTAACGCAACCCCCTCCCTCTTATTGTCTCCTTTTACTTATAATCTAGTGGACAGCCGGCTATACGGATCAATCTGGCATCATTTACAATTTTGTATCTCATGTCAGAGTTTAGCACTCTGATATCACTGGCGTTGGGAGTTCGGATACCCACTCCATGTCAATGTCCCCTTGTTGGGCTCCGATGCGGATGGTGACCCAGAGTGCCGAATCATATATTTTAACTTCATGGATAGAAAACGAAAATATTTCGAACCGATCCCCAATTTGTCCTCAGAAGACTCTGATATCGACGCAACACCAACAAACCCATACTTTCCACGATTTCTTGTTATACAATCAGTTGAAAAATCTCCCATAACAAAAGTCTCACCTTTCGTTATTGTAAAATCCATCAAGAGCCTTATTGGTACAGTTGAAAACGTCAGAAAAAATAAAGACGACTGTAACTCATAACTCATTAAACTATTCAAAAGGTGTCATTCGTTGTCATGACCTCTCCGGAGTCTCGGAAGAGGAGATCCTGACGGAACTCACACCACAAGGTGTGAGTGGTGTCAGGAGGATCTCCTTCAATAAGGTAGGACATAGAATACCTAGAAACACGCTGGTACTTACATTTAATAATCCCAAACTTCTTATCGTCAAAATTCAGGTATACATTACAAATCCATTACGTTGCTTTGACTGCAAAAACATTGGAGATCACGAGTCTAGCTGTACACACGATATCATTTGCGGACGATGCAGTGAATCCGCACACGCACCAAACTTTAAGTGTGAAGCTGACCCGAAGTGTCCAAATTGCTCTGGACCACACGAAAGTAGGGCTAGAGACTGCCCAACATGGAAATTCGAAAACAAAAGTACTCAAAATTAAATACACCCGTAATGTCTCATTTCCTGAGGCACGTAAGTTAGCTAACGAAAAATTAACTTCTAGCACTTCAAAAATAACTTACGCTGCTATTACAAAATCCAACACTTCAGATTACCAAGACAATTCAACTCAATATGAAGTACTGTCAGGTGACCAAGTATCGGAGAAAATCATAATTCCAACCAAATTAAACAAATGCAGAGTCTTCTGAAACAAATAAAACTACACGTCAAACTACTTCACCTAAACCATCTTCGTCTACACAATTTTCTAAACCTTCCTCTAGCCAACCTACCAAACCCTCCCCTACTCAAACTTCAGAACCTATGTTAAAACCTCAGACAAAGGCAGAAAGAAAAGCTTCCGCAAAGGTAAAAGAAGCAACTAGCCCTTCTGGAAAAACAAGAGGAGTTAGTCCTCTTAATAACCTTGAGAAGAGAGTTGGTCGGTCCAAATCTCTCAATAGATTTGATTGTCTGATGGAGACAGATTCTCCACCAGAGAAAAACAAAACATCAAGGTCACCAGTAAAAGCTCCAAACTAACCCATTTTAAATACCACTTATATTAATCCCATGAACAACAAAATAGTGCAATAGAATTGTCGGGGCATTAGAACCAATTTCAATGAAATTTTACTTTTATTGACCACTTTCAACCCTGCTGTGCTATGCCTTCAAGAGACATTTCTGAAGGAAAGTGATAATATTGACTTTAAAGGTTATTCTATACATAATCACATTCATACAATGTGTGACAGGGCGACTGGAGGATCGACAATACTTGTCAACTTCAAACTTCCACATTAAAAAATTAAACTTAATACAGATTTACAGGCTGTTGCCATTCGTGTAACAGTCCATAAAGTCATTACAGTTTGCTCTGTTTACCTTCCACCTATTTTAAAGATATTTCAAAACCAAAATTAGATGACTTAATAAATCAATTACCTTCCCCTTATATTCTTGTAGGGGATTTTAATGGACATATCCCATTGTGGGGATGTTCTGATCATAATAATATGGGTTAAACGTAAGAGGACTTTATTGCCCATAATGATATATGCCTAATGAATAATAAAAAGGCGACATACTTACATCCTGCTTCAGGACATTATTAATCTCTTGACCTTTCTTTATGTCACCCTTCTATATATCTTGACTATAGTTGGGATGATGACGATTTATGTGGAAGTGATCATTTTCCTGTAGTATTAACCAACGAATCTGTCAACTTAAATGACAATAATACTTATTGGAAAATGAACAGAGCAAATTGGGAATTATTCTCAATATTTTGTACTGAAGAATTGACAATTTCAACATTTGAGAATGCTGATGGTAAAATACATTCATTCTCAAACATTCTTCATAGCATAGCAGAAAAGTGTAAACCTAAGACCACGACAAAGACAAAGCGTAACAAACCTTGGTTTAATGGTGAATGCAAAAAATCCATTAGGAAACGTAGAGCGGCACTTAAGAAATGTATTATTCGTCCTACTACTGTTAATTTAAATAATATCAAAAATGAAAGGGCGAAGAGTAGGCAAATTATTAAACATGCCAAAAGAACATCTTGGCAGAAATTTGTTTCTGGTTTAACAAGTAAAACTTCAGTTAAAAATGTTTGGTCAGCCATTATGACAATTAGCGGTAAATCTCCTACAGCTACATTTAATCATCTAAAATCTAAAGACTCAATAATAACAAACAAAAAAGAAATTTCAGACACTCTTGCTAAAAGTTTTGCTAAAAATTCATCTTCGAAAAATTACTCGAAAGAATTTCAAAATGTGAAGGAACAGGCTGAAAAAACTAAAATCAATTTTACGTCGAACAATAATGAAAATTACAACCTATCCTTTTCTTTAAGAGAACTTAGGGAAGCACTAAACAAATCCTATGGTACCGCTGCTGGACCAGATGATATTCCCTATCAATTTTTGAAACGTCTGCCGCATACATCATTTAATTTACTTCTGTCTATTTATAATGAAATTTGGTTTTCCGGACAAGTTCCAAATTTGTGGAAAAATGCATTCGTCATTTCTATACCTAAACAGGGAAAAAAACTCCAAGAGATCCTTCAAGTTACAGACCTATTGCTTTGACTAGTTGTATTTGTAAAACATTAGAACGAATGATAAATAATAGACTCGTTTGGTATCTTGAATCAAATATTTTAATCACAGAATTTCAAAGTGGGTTCAGAAACCAACGCAGTACACTCGATCATCTCGTTCGATTTGAAACTTCTATACGCGATGCCTTTATCAAGAAAGAACATTTCGTAGCGGTGTTCTTTGACCTTGAAAAGGCATACGATACATCATGGAAACGTGGGATTCTAAAAAAAATAGGTGACCTTGGGCTCAAGGGTCGTTTACCCACATGTATTAACAGTTTTCTTTCTAACAGAAATTTTCAAGTTAAAATTGGGTCTACTTTGATGTCTGTTCATAAACAGGAACAAGGTGTTTCTTAAGGTAGTATGTTGTCAGTTACTCTTTTTAACATCAAAATAAATAACATTGTAAAAACGCTAAATTATGGCGTAGATTGTTCACTATATGTGGACGATTTCCTTATATTTTATCGTTCTAAAAATATGAATACGATAGAAAGACAATTACAACAATGCCTTAACAAACTACAGACTTGGAGTAACAACAATGGTTTTAAATGTTCACCCACCAAAACAAACTGCGTACATTTCTGTCAGAAAAGAACTTTGCACAACGACCCCGAGTTGTTTCTTAATAACACTCGTATTCCTGTCGTCAAGGAAACGAAATTTCTTGGTGTCATATTTGACAGCAAATTATCTTTTATACCGCATATTAAACATTTAAAATCCAAATGTCTTAAATCTCTTAACCTGATGAAATTCTTATCCCATACCGACTGGGGAGCTGATAGAAAAGTTTTATTGCAACTTTACAGATCACTAGTAAGATCGAAATTAGATTATGGTAGCATTGTTTACGGTTCTGCCAGAAGATCATATCTCCAGATGCTAGACGTTGTCCACAAACAGGGACTCCGTCTGGCCCTTGGAGCTTTCAGGACCTCTTCTGTGGAGAGCCTTTACGTTGAAGCCAATGAGCCATCATTATACCTTAGACGAGAGAAACTTGCGCTTCAGTTCATAACCAAAATTAAGTCTAATGCTAAAAATCCAGCACATAGTGTTATTTTCAATCCTAAATATGAACACTTGTACGAGCGTAAACCAAAAGCAATTAAGCCATTTGGTTTACGAATGCTAGAAATTATTCAATCATCACAACTGAATTTAAATCAAGTAATAGAAAATAATGTTTTGGAATTTCCACCATAGCAACTTAAAACTCCCGAAGTCGATTTAACTCTCTGTACAAATAATAAATCAAAAACGGACCCCTCGTACTTCGCACAAATTTTATCGATCTGCGCGACAAAAAATACTCTAACTACTTTGAAATATATACTGATGGCTCAAAAGCAGAGTCATATGTCGGCTGTGCTTCCGTAAGTTAAATTCATTGTTTTAAACAAAAATTACCACCCGACTCATCCATTTTTACAGCCGAAATTCAGGCTGTTATCCTTTCTCTTGACTTTGTTTCTGATCATACTGGCGATACATTTGTTATATTCACTGACTCTTTGTCGGTATTACAGTCAATTAAAAATCTTAATTTTTCCAACCCCCTCATTAGAGAATTACTTTTAAAACTTAGTAAAGTTTATCTTAATAAAATATTGTTTTATGTTGGCTACCTAGTCATGTAGGCATCCGAGGAAACGAGGATGCATATAAGAGTGCAAAATCTGCCTCAGCCCTTACTGAGACAGATCTTTGCAACACCCACACAGATTTTAAACCACTTATCAATCTATATATTTTAACCAAATGGCTAACAAGTTGGAATAATACAGTTTACAACAAATTTTACGCCATTAAACCTAACGTCGGTGCCAATATCTCTACTTGCAGAGAAAGTAGGCGGGAAGACGTAGCTCTTACCCGCTGTTGCATCGGACGTACTAGATTAACTCACTCATACCTTCTAAAATGAGAAGTTCAACCTGAATGTGTTCCTTGCCAGGAACCTCTTACAGTAAATCATATTTTACTACATTGTATTGACACAGACCATATTCGGTCTAAATATTTTAATGTCAATAACATATACGAATTATTTACGACAGTATCCGATGCAAAGCTTGTTTGCTTTCTGAACGAGATTGGTATTATTAATAAATTATATTTTTTTTAAATATTTATTATGCTAACGTTATGCATTTTAACTGTTAAATATGTTAACCTGTTTTCATCATTCACACTTTTAACCTGACAGGTTTTTATTTCTACTCACGTATTTTAGTTTTAACCTGATAGTATTATACTGTCGTTAAACTTCAATGTATTCAGCGCCGTATGACCTATCAAGTGTCGGTGTGCCATAAAACCCAAAATACAAATACGAATAAGATTTAATAATCGTTTGTTCCGGATGATTGAACTAATGCCTCAGGAAAACGTTAAAGAAACGTACCTGATTTATCTGCTGATGACGTCCCTTTAAATAGCGAGAGATACTGTCGAAAATGAACATCTGAACATCTGAAGAACTACATAATGTCGGCAAGGAATCTGTTCAAAGGAAAGCAACTTCCTCATCAAAACGCTCATATTATCGAGATAATGGATAATTGACACGGCTTTATTGTACAAGATACACAATAACTAGTTCAGATAGTGTGCCGGTATACACTCAAAGCCTAACATGTATTACGCGAAAACCGTAGTATAATTTACCAAAGCCAACGGGAAAATGCGTGATTCAGTGAAATAAGTTTATAACCTGACATATTATGTTCGTTTGCTTGTTATGACAATCGAAATGTCCACCTCCCTTAAGTAGTGTCCATACAATACCATTCGAACATAGCCAACGTTGGTTTAAATTGTTTACTTGCGTTTAAGCTTAACTGAAGCCGCCGATTCTAACCTAATTAAGCACTTTTTGAGTTCATTTCTCTGATCAAAAAGTACAGGCAAGCAACCACAAACCCCTACCCTTGGTCCAAACAGACGTATTGATCTAATACGATACAGGTTCATACAAATATATCATTAAACCGAAATCGATAACTGCAAATAAAGTCGTTCTGAATAGGTCCGTAATAAACTTCAAACATACATATTCTTCAGCTGAGAGAGGCGTATGTGCAATTAGGCACAGATACATTGCATGCAATTAATTTTTTTTAGTGCCGATACAGCTGTCTTACAAAAAGGCCGAGAAACAATGGCATTTACTATTCGACTTAGGCATTCTAAAGTTTTTTGTCTTGAAGGTAGCATCAACAACGTACAAGGCAAAGTTTGAATTATAACTTTGGTATCTAAGAATAACATTAAACAAAATAAATGCACACTGCAAGTTGGAGTATGTTACATGTACCGTGACTTATTCTTTTGAGCAGCCTTTTCTTATGTAGATTCCAAATGCACCTTTAACGTATGCTATAGTAATATACAGTTATATATGTCTTTACACATTGTCCAACATAACAACACACGCACATTGTATTACAAAAAAGGTCTTAAGGTGTTAACGTTAAACAGTCGTCTTAATGTTTCAATTTTACGGTTTAATAATATACTCAGATATTAAGCTGGGTCGGCTGATGTTTCTTACCACTCTTATAATTAAAGCATCATCGAGAACTTTAAACACGTCTCCAACTGTTTAAAATTGCTAACGCTGTATTAAATACCACCGAAGCTTAAGTCATCATGTTTTCTTGTCATTGTATAAAGTGCGATATATAAAGAATTAACATTAGACATCAGAACACCAGGCGCCTAATACAGACTGATATCATATAAGGAACGTTTAATACCGACCTACATATTTAAGTAGGGACATACTTGCATTGCTAATACACACAAATATCCCAATATTGAGCGTATGAGAAAGTTGTTATATTGAGACAACTTTCTCATACGTTCAGCTGTGGGATATGTGTTGCACGGTTTTTGGGAAAACATGTAACATAATGGGGATGGGACTTACTAACTTAAATTAGTCTTAAATATGTCAATGTGTTTCTTATATTTGAAAAGCGTGTATGTTGAACAATTAATGTACCGATAGTGTTATATATATTTTGCTGCTGCTGTTTCCAGTCCATTTGTCTGATTGTTATTTGTCAGTTATTTTGACTTCGAGTGTACATCAGTAAGTGGACAGCTTTATCGAGGACCAATTACCGAATGTATAAATGACGTTATGATCTTAAATCAATAACACCCGACTCTTGATTTCATATTCATAAACTTGCGTCTGATGTGCCTGGAATGTGCATTATGCATTTGCATGACAAGGTGAGAAAAAAGATCTAGTGTGTTTTCATACATACACAAACACCTCCTTAATATCATTTCGTAGTTTACCGAATGATTAGAGTCGCTAAGATTGTATTATTCATTGGTGCCTTAATAACACATCTGAACAGATATGTTGAACCTATTGTGTAAATTAACCTATTAGAATGGGATCCGTCTTCGGCTATTTTAAGAACGAAAAATGCGTAGATCATAAAACGAAACCATTTTATGTTACTTTCATATACGATCAGAAATGTTATCTTCTCTGAAACTAAGCTACATTTCATATGTCTATAATGAGACAATCTACCATTCATTTCATGATCGTTCTAGAGGAAGATATAGATACATTTAAACTTTACAGTTGGTTTTAGTTTTTTTGTAAATATGTTGTTTTGATAAACTTTTGCCCTGACGAGGCAATGTGAGTTACGTTTTCAAAACTGGTCTGACACTTCGAGCTAATTAAATGCTATGGGCCGGAAGAAACCTGCTTTTTCTGCCTGGCTGACAGTAGCACAGTTTAGGTTGTAATACTATCGTTCGTTCGTTCTTTTGTGTAAATATCCTCCTCAGATTTCTTCTGTCGTTATCTTATAAAGTCCGCATTGGAATTCGCTCGCTTGTCCATGTACCTATCTTCTTGTTTGGATTATATTGCGTTCGTTCTTCTGTCTGTGTTACTGTCCGGCTTACGTCCCCTTGATTCCTCTGTCTGCCTCGGTCAGCACTAGATAGCAGACTATCGCGGCAGTTGTGTTTCCTTTTTAAAACTCTTTTAAAATAGCACACTCGCACAGCTCATTTAGTATACCTGTCTAGTTGTGTCAGCTTTGTATGATTAAACTATATGTTTAGAGTTTCAAGTCTAATAATTAATAAGTATCGCATGTCGTGTTTGACTTTTAGTTGATTTGTTAGTAAAAGGCTATACGGTTTTTGTATGTTTGTTTTTTACCTGGTACTTGAGTGTGATTATTGGTGCATTATTAGTATACATCATTATTACTGCGAAATTTAACTTCATCAACCACCCCTGTCTGGATGTATGCGCCTTTTTATGCGAAAACAATTTATATTTTCCTTCAATCCCAGTTTCGTTTTGCCTTACTTTTTTAAAAAGAAATAAATATGCATGAGGTAGCTGCGTGAATGCTTGTTTGATAGTCATACTTATATTCTGTTCCCAGTCGGTCACTTTTGCTGTCTGACAGTCCCAAGGCGGTACCTGTTAGGGTTTCTTTTTTTTTTGTTAAATGACTCATCTCAGACTTTTTCTTACTTACACATTTGACTTACACTTGCATTTTTGCTGTGTGCCTTTTCGGGACTTGGTAAATGATGCAATGATGATAATAGGACTTTGTCATATATTCTTTTTGAGCAAGTTTTCTGCTAACATTTCCATCTAGCATTTTCTGCTATTGTATTCTATTTAAAAAAGAGCTTTGAGAATTTAAGACTCTACGGTGTTGTGTTGTGTAAAACGTATATGTTTGAAGTAAACTAAAATGTTATAGGCCTCTTGGTGTTCTATCATAGAACTGTTTACTGCTGTTTATTAGGTGTATCTTATAATGGCTTTAAATAGAAATGTTGCATGATTAAACTAACTTCAACAGTTTAAAAATATCAATTATTTTACAGAAACTGGAATATTGTGGCCTTCTTTAATACAACACTTAAGCAGAACAACCCCATCTTGGCTATTACTATTTTATTTTTAGCTGACTAGGTCACAGTTTAGCGTAACTACATGAGGCATGGAACCCAATTACCTGTTCGTTTGCATAGTTCAGCCATATTCTTTACTTTTGAGATGCAAATGACTTATAATTAAAAATTATATTAATAGGAAACCATAGCTTCGTTGTTTATTCTCCCAACTAGAAGTAAATACACTCGTTTGAAACACTCTTTTGAGAAACAACGCATACGCATTATTTTAATCTAATGATCTGGGTTGTTATTTGAATCAATCCGTTTTGTCTCTTTTTTTCTTTCATTTCTTTAAAATAATATTATGACCATTTTTTTGGTTATACACTTTTTTCGTGCTTTTCTTTCTGTAACTTTCTTATTTCCGAGGCCAGTTTCCCCTATCGAATGAGTGCTGTTGTGTTAAATCTCACACACTCTACATTACACAGCTTTGACTCGTTTTTTTATTGAAAAAACACAAACAAACAACAGACAAACCTGGTCATATGCATTAAAACACTATAATTGCAGTATTTAGGACAAACAAACACACAAATACACCTAAAAGCAGAGAGAACTGCCCAAATACATGAAACGACTTCATTGGTTTAATTCAATGTTTTAAAATAAGAATAAATAAAAAAAAAACACCTCACAAACAACATACGAACCTGCACTAGCGTTTTAAATACTATAATGTCAGTATTTAAAATCAGTTAAAAGCAAGCAAATCTGGCCATATATATTACACTACGTTAATATCGGTATAAAAAGATACAACAAAACGCATGCAAAACTGCCGTAACGTATGCAATACTTTAATCCCTGTATTATATTTTATTATTCTCTATGTTTATGTGACCCTGAGCTCGATCGAATGTTAATTAGGCGTTTCACATGTATTTTAGTGTTCGTCTTAACAAAAATCATCACTTACCCTCTTATATTCATTAATCAAGCTCAAGTCTATTAATAACTGGCTGGTTGCCGAGGCTTGTATCGCATGCTCTTAACGTGAATCTGTTTCATTGCAATACTTTTTTTCTGTTTTTTTTTACAAAGTGTTTTGTTAACTAGTTACACACCGGTACTAGGGTTATTGTTTGTAGTTTACTTTGGCGTGATTTTCCTACATTACACGTCCATGTCTTTTACAAAAACACACAGATACAAAAGGCTACAGATGATAATGCGACAGTAAGAGTAATGCGAGTTTTGAGCGCTGTCTAACATATAGTAGCAAACCTTGTTGTAATAGATGTACTATCATTTGACCGTTCAAAGGTATTTATCGTTCAATTTTCCCTTTGAAAATGTAAATGATATGCCTGCGTCATTTTGGTTCCTTACAAAATAATATAAATATAAAAGTATAGTGTGTGGTTTACTGTTATTTGGAATGATTAATGAGAAGTGTGCCCACGAGCTTTTTCTGTGTGAGCAATGTTCTACAAGCTACAAGGAAAAATTTCCGGGTGCCAGTGAGTTGTGAATAAGCTTCCATTGTAGACACACTACTACGCTTAAAGTAAACTAACTATACGAATAACATAACAGAAAGTGTAACAGAGGAATCTGCAGGAGTTAAATGTTTCTGATATTGTGTAGCGTAAGTAAATGAAGAAACAAAGGCACATGATTATGCAAGTCAAATTGCCAGAAACCATATTCGCGGCTATAGTGCCTACATGTAACGCTATACAGATCTCAAAAGTTACAATTCCTGACAGTAGTATTTTGAGATCATTGGTGGGCAGCACTTTCAAGGGAAAGGCACATACTAAGACAAGTCGACCGAGCCGAAAATTGAGCGATTGAGTAAATATAAATCTCTCTAAATTGCGATGAATGTCAACTAAACTACATGCACAACTTACACCAAACAAGACATGTATTTATACAACCGGGGGTGTTGCGACGGACTCACTTTATTACAGCCAGTCCAACAATTTAAAATCACATAAACATACAAGACATGGTTATTGGAACACCACAACAAAACAACTCAAATCGCGATTCAAAATACAATAGATACTAGCTATAAACAGTATTTTCTAATGTAAGTTGCACAGCAGATGAGATGGTTGAACATATAAGCATTTGGGAAATGATAACAGGCAATTGTCGGGCTTCAATACGAAGGTGGTAAAGTCAGTTGCAAACAAAATAAATCACACGCTTAAAAATATACAAAGATAAATTATGAGGGAAAACATTAACTGGATCCCTTTTCTAAATGTAACATACATGAAGCATTGCAGTATGGCATTTGAATGAAATGCATACATCTCATATGATTATTACCCTTATCAATGCAATACTTTTTGTATACACAATCTGCCGTAACCCTACATAACTTTTTCATCAATAGGTTTTACAGGACCCTGTCCCACAACATGTCCTATTGTCAACGTAGCCTGACAAAATTCACTTTTATCCAGGTTTATGGTTAACTTTGCCTCACTCAATCTGTTAAAGAAAGATCGGATGATTTCTAGTTGTTCTGCAAAAGTCTCAAAGTAGATGATGACGTCGTCGCTGTAGGCATCGCACCCATCACATCCAGAAATGGCATAGTTAATGAGTCGTTGGAAAGTTGCTGGTCAATTCTTCATGCCAAATGGCAAAACCTTGAACTGGTACTGTACATCTGGTGTCACACATGCAGACAATTCCTTTGCATGGTATGTAAGAGGTACTTGCCAGAATCCTTTCAGAAGATCGAACTTAGTAACAAATTTGGTTTTCCGACTTTGTCAATACAATCATTCAACCTTGGTTTGGGATCTGAATCCGTTTTTCTGATGATATTGATCATCCGGTAGTCAGGGCAAAGTCTATATGTTCCATCTGGTTTGGGCACAAGTATACACGGTGATCTGCATTTGCTCTGACTAGGCTCAATGAAGTCTTTGTCCAATAAGTAGTTTATTTCTTCTTTTAGATAGTGTTGTTTTGATAGATTCATTCTGTATGGATGTTGTTTAACAACACCTTCACTTTCTACGATAGCATCGTGTAGGATTTTATCGGTTCGTGTTGGAATGTCAGGAAACAAGTGTTGAAATTCACGAACAAGTTGTTTCAACTGTACCTTTTGATCCGGTTCCAGATTAATTAATTTCCCATCAATGTTCCTAAGAATGTCCGAGCTATTCAGCTTAGAGGGTTTAATTTACCAGAGTCTTTAATGGATGCTATATTTGAAAGTATATAAAACATTCATGTCAAATTCATTTCTCAAGAAGTCTTTAACTTAATAAAAGTTAATATTTGATAGATATATATCTGTATGCCTTGCGGGCAGATTCAACGAATATATATATCGTCTTAGCAAAGGAATTCATCTTCTTTATCTTCTTGCTGCTGTCGATGTTATACTGCCTAGTTATTGTTAACCTGTCGTACAATTAACCTCCTTGGCGACACTCATCGGCGACAATGGTAAGCTCAGTGTCCTCATATATTTATATTTTTGTTATATTTCTACTGACATATAGTTGTGATTGATAACCGCCAGTGTTGTCGTGTTATATTCCATTGTTAACCACTGTGTTACACTGAGGATGATAGTATTTGCTGTAGCCAAGCCGGCCAGTGTCGTTCTAATCAGCAGTTGTCTCGAGAAACCCGCCATGTATTTATTGCATCGACTACATGTATGTCGTTGGACATGTCTGTTCGCAACTTTGTTAATTTCTGTGTCTTAGTATGTCCTTATTCATGACATAATATAATTGTCGGCCAGCATATAACATAATACAAATTGAAATGTCCATTTACATGTTTTCAATAAAAAAATATATGACAAGGTCCTATGAGCATTGCAACATATATCAAAATTTGACGGACATGTTATTAAACAAACTTTGTCTAGTTCTTCCTCGCAGGTACTTTCAAGACAACCAGCGTTCGAATGTTAAATGTGATATATAAATACTTCTTGTTCTGCATGCAAAACATATTTATAGTAATCCCAAAATTAATAATCGCATTAATTTTCGTCTTAACTGAAGAATCTGCGTGTATATTTGTTCGCTGTTATGCACGTATTCACCTTCTTAGACCGATTTGATATCCGGTTAGCGACTTTAATGTAATCTTAGTATAAGCCTAGGTATTATTAGATCAATACATTTTGCTTTGGGGTCAATCTTGTTGCTTGATCTTTCCTTACGTGGGCCGCACGTCCGGAGATATGAAATAAAACACGTTTTAACATATTACTCAGAACGCTAAGATAAGATGACAATCTCTAATAAATCGGAAGCAAACACTTTAAACTAACGTAAGCTACTTTCAAATGATCTTGCAGAAACGTTACACCGGGAATAAAGCCACTTGGAATGACGTAACATAGAAGCCAACTCTACATCTTAAGTCTTGCAAACATGTCAATGAATTCTGTTTTTTAACAATGGTTGTGTCAAAAATCCTACAGGTGTTTGCCTTTATACAAACACATCTTTAAGTATAAATACGCATAATGTCGGTACTAGTTTTTACTTTTTTACTAATGAAAAAAAGAGCAACGTAAAGAATCTGAGTTCCATTTGAAACCTAGCTCCTTTCAATTTAATGTAAGTTCAAACGCGATTTAAAATACAATATGACACTGATAACATGTATTGATTGGCTCCATTGACATGACTGATTGATAGGTAAATCAGTGTCCTTCTGAAAAAGGACGCAGGCTAGATTTCTTGTGTCGCTTAATACGTATATTTTCTTTTCACAACCTTAAGAGAGACGCTCACAATATCAACATTTCCCAAGTTAATAATACATTTTATCCCACCATCGGTTGATATAACCCGTGTGATAAAGTTGAGCTTTATCAACAGATATTATCGCACCTGCTCTTAGCTTGACTATTTTTTTGACGAAACGATCAGGAATGGTAACGAGAACAACACTCATTTATCGCGTAATTAAGCCTGTGGTCATCCCAAAAATGTACATAATATAAAAAAATGGTTAAATAGAGCAAACGAGGCCATTAAAAAGGATGAGCGCGGTTTCGATCTCTGTCCTCCCGGATTGATAATTTACGTAGCAGCGTCTTAACCGACTAAGCTCACCGGACAGTTCATCGCAGTTTACCGAAGTTCTATTTAACAATGATATAGAAAATGTTTAAACAAAAAAAAATATATACAAAAGCTTTATTAATCAATATGTACACATTTTCAGTTCAAAAGCTTGCAAAAATCTGAAACAACATGTAATACAGGCACATGATAAAAATTGTTTAGGAATAGTAATAAAATTTATAAAAGTTCGAATTTTAGTCGACAAAAATAAAAACAACTATCAGCATGTCAGATTATGTGAGTCTCTGCTGTTTTCATGTTATTTGGTGTTAATTGAAAGAATGTGATGAAGAATCGTTTGAAAACCTAAGCAGTGTTGTAGAGATGAGCTACGAGAATTTCGAGACAGAATTTGGCTTAAATCCTAACAGTTTCGAGAAGGAAATTGATCTTAAATCTGTGAATGTCTCAGAAAGCAGCAATCAGCTGCCTTATCTGAGGACAGACCCTGATGATGTCGTTACATGATGAACATTCAAATGGTTTAGATAGAGCTCAAGTTAAACCAAATACAGCTGACTGCACCGATCTGAACAAATGTGCTAAACAATCATAGATTATAGACTTAAAACAAATAAAACATGAACACCAGCACACCACCTCCAATCCCAATATTTCTTCAAATTTCGCAAGTCACGTTGTCAAAAACACAACTATCTTTTCAAATTCAATGGAATATTCAATGTTCAGAATTTCAATGTCATCAACCATTAAAATCCATAAGCAAACTGTTTGGTACAACCACAAACACACACAAACCTCGAATATAATTCGCGTGTTTTAATGACATATGAGTAACAACTTTTAAGTAACACGGCCTTGACATTCGCACTATATGTATAGCTTTATACGAGGCTGTGATTGTTGTTGTTGTTTTCTTCCAACCATTATTTTCAATTATCGTAATCAATAAAATTACAACCTTATGTATAGTGCAAATAAAATAAAAGAAAAAGCATGTTTATTGTTTTATCTTTAAATTGTAAAATAGAACTTTTTCTTATAGCCGAAAACTCGAGCATGAATTTCGTGTATTGCATTAGATGATGGTGATGGTGGGATAAAAGGAATACCAGGTTAGTGCCTCGTGCTTTCTGATTTTCTTAGCCTCGCATGCTCACATTTATCTATGTCAACACTTACCTAGTATTCTCTATATATAACTATTATATCAGCGTCTTGGAAAGTTATGGTCAGAACAATAATTTGATTAAACATAATGTTCATACCTATGTGTATATTTCATGGTCTGTTAGTATTTGTCCGAGAATGAAAAACAGTAATCTTCTTGAGTTTAATACTGTTTAAATTCATATATTCCAATAAGATCATTTTTAGAATAATTAAATATGCGTTTAAATGCATCGTAATGTAATTGCATCGTGTAAGTTGAATGATTCGGATGGCTTGTTTGTTTCATATTTAAAAAAGTATTTTTTTATTTAAGAAACATATTTTCCAAAAATATTATTTCAAACTGATACGACCATAAATTGGGTGTACAGACTGACATTGGCCAATATTTAAGCACAACTTCAGTAGAGAAATTAAACAATGTAACGATATAACTACATGAGTCTGAAACCGCGATCGTAATTACCCGCCTTGTTAAGTATACTAAGGACAACTTATGATGTTATATAATACATTATTAAGTTAAAGGATACTATAAATTTTACTACGAGAAAGTGTTATGCAGTGTGCTAATACATATATACAATAAAAAAGCATTATCGGAAAATAAAACACTTCCATCATTATATTATTTAATTTTGACTGTATCGTTTCAATTGTATTAGTATAGTTAGAAAGTGTGTTTAGGTGCTTGTTTCAGCCGCTTGAACAGTGATTTATGCAGGTAGCTGACATACGAATATTTAAATGGTGCTTATATGATAATTAAATTAGGAAATGCCTGCAAAACGAGCAAATTAGTTTGTGTTCCCTTAAACTGTAAACTAAAGTTATTGTGCAGTCGTAGTGTAAATTTAAATAGAACCACTTATAGTATCATTTAATTAGGTTTATCAACATTGAACGTATATCTCATATTAGTGTTATAAAGGCAACTGTTATAGCAGCAGACATTGTATAATACTGCTTGTATTATCACTGTTTTAAAAGAGATACACCATGCTAGCCAATGTCTGCTTTTGTCTTGAAATAATTGTCGGTTAAGTATAGCTTGTCGCTTGCTTTAGCTAAGGTTAAAACAGAACATGACATATGTTTATGAAATGCGTGCTTAACATTTATGGTTGGTATATTCGGATAATAAAGTTCATTCCGTTTAAGTGTTTTTGGAAAGAAATAAATTAGGCATGGTAACCAATGCATATGCAAACTTGTTTCTTTTATTGGACATATGCATTCGGTTGTTTGATTTATTGTTTAGCTTATGAGAAAACTAGGCGTATACATCTGCATTCCATAAAACCTAAGCATTCAAATCATCTCAAGTAGTCTAATAAAAGGTAAAAACAAATAGGTGAACATTACCATAAACTCAAAGAGTTCATGAGCAAGCACAACATCCAGCATACAATGGGGTGCAGGGTTTTTTTCTACTTAGAATCCATGTTTATCTTTATATTTTATTATTTATTGGACACGGACATTGTCAAGGTAAGTATGTGAATGCAATTTAAATGCAGAATTTAAATAAAAAAATAACTTATGTAAAACTTGTTTCCGATTTATGTAAACAAGGAGCGTCTTTAAACACAAACACAATGTACACAGTTTATACCTGTGTTAGATGTTTTGCCTTTTACAACATTCCCTTTTTATATATAGCGATAAATAATGGTAAAATATTTGAACTTAATAGTGTGTTTGGTCTAAGTAAACTAGCTAGGACTAAATAAGTTCGATGTAATTATGTTATACACACATTTACATGTAATAACTTTACAGACGATTCAATGCCTATGGTCTGCACGATGTTTGTATGCGTCATAATTGAGTCGATAATATTTATGTTCGCATTGGTTACGCCTTTGAAGGCACTCATTATTCTTGAGATTTTTAGTGAATCTTTCAAATTTTAATATGTGCATAGTGTCTGTAGAATGTGGGAAACAACGCATTTTGTTCACAACTGCCTATTTAAGTTAGTATATACCAAATACAGAATAAGGCATTCCGTAAAATCATGGTCTTCACAATACATACATGTCTAACGGGATGATTTAATCCCACTGGGTGTATCACTGTTCTTTAGGGGTAAGATTGGACGACACAAGTCATAATTCCATAACATCTTATTTGCAAACGTAACCGATTTTTCTTCACTTCCCTGTATGCATGCACGTACACGATCATTGTCACATTCTCATCACGACGGAACCTACTACAACTCGTGTTCCTAAACATAGACAAGCGGCTTCCTTCTTTTTAAGTTCTTCTCGATCTGCATTAGCATCCATTTGGTTGTATGTGAATAGTTTATGGTACTTCCAATTATAGTATCTCATATAAAAACAACTTTAAGCCAAACAATGCTCAACTCTTAGCATAAGATAGAAATAATTTAATTGGAACTATAACATAGATTCTTTAAAATATTCCAAAACATTTAAGAGGTGACATGAAAACATGATTATAAAACCGAACTCAGTTTACATCACCTCAGTTATTCGACTTACTTTTGCTGTTTCGTTTAATATCATGCAATATTATGTACAGAGTATTTATTTGGAAAATAAATATTTTGGTCACGTGTGTGTATGTGTATGTGCGTGCGCGTGTGTGATTGCCCGTGTGCGCGCGTTGGTGGGTGTCTCTGCGTGTGAGTGTGTGCTCCAACGGTCGCACATTCAGTTGTTCCATGATGATTTCAATTTAGTATTGTGAATTATCCGTACCTTGATGGTGATTCACCTCGTGCTACCTCCTATGGTATTTACATATCACAACTTACAAGGTTTGCACGTGTTTGTACTAAAGTAGAAGATTTCAATGCTAGAAACCTGTGTATTTCTTCAAAATTGTTACAGCAATGCTTTCGTTTTCATAAATTAAGAAAGGCGTTTTCAAAATTCTTTCACCGCAATGGTTTTATTGCTTCTAAGTATAAAGCAAAATGAAAACACTGATGCAGAAAGGCATAAGACATCCGGCATTTTATGGAAATGTTTTATACAAGTTAAAGAAGATTAAGGGTCTCAAAAACATTTCTGACCACTTAACAAAACTTATCAGAAAATGTATTGCAGACGGTTACAACCCAGGAATCCTTCGATGTACTGCATTGCTTGCAATTGACCTTTTTACAGTCAAGAAATTGCATTGCTTTTAAATTACACGATGACCGGACAGGTCGTTGAGACTATATGAAAACAGTGACTTAAAGCCATAATTGGACAGTCACTGTTGGATGTCTTGTTTCTTCATCTCTCCAGTCGTGCCCTACATAGGTGGGACAACTTGAGCAGTATCCATACCCTTTATGATAGATTGCACAGTAGGTATACCATCGGTTTTTGTGTACAATTATCATATATAATGTCAACTGCGGATAAATCCTCGGCGTTTATGATATGTTTTTAAACGTATTAACTCTTAACAATACTAGGTTTTATTTTGTTGATTTTCCAAAATTCTATTATTTCTTCCGTATTTTTTACATTCACTTTTGACACTTTTGGCATATCACGTCATGGCATTTATGACGTCATTATATGGTTATAATATATCAGCGCTTGTACTGCTTTATTTTATTTAAAATTACTCTCTCATTTGGAATGTTTTGGTTGCCGAGGCTTTTATCTACTGTACATATTGTGCATATGTTGTTTTATTACTAGTTATTATGTATGTACATAAGTTCATTTTATCTGTTTTAACTCCCGATGCAAGTGCTTACTGTTAATTGTTTCACTTTGACGGGGTATTTTTATTTACACTGTTTGTTTGATAGAATAACCTTCAGGAAGTGCGAGGTTGGAGCGCTCAACAAACCAGGTTTAAGCACCCCAGTTGGCCCTTTTGCCGACTGACCGTTCCAAGGCGGTAACTGATGGTTTTTCTTTTTGTGTGTTATGTCCCGTCTCTGTTTTGTTTGTCACATTTACATTTACCTTGTTTGCCTTTGTCTACAGGTAGATACAATTTTAATATCTGTGAAAATTTTGATAGGACCTTTTCTTATTTACCTATTAAGAGGCGACATAGAAACATGATTATATATCGAACTCATTTTAGATCACCTACTTTATTCGACTTACTTTTGCTGTTTCGTTCAAGATCATGCAATATAAGGTACAAAGTATTTATTTGGAAAACACATATTTTAGTCACTTGTGTGTATGTGTGTGTGCGTGCGCGTGCGTGATGGCCCTGTGTGTGTGGGTGGGTGTGTTTGTATGTGTGTGTGTGTGTGTGTGTGTGTGGTCCAATGGTCGCACATTAAGTTAAGTAGCTACGGTGTGTTATTGCAAAGGAGAATGTAGTCCCCATTTCTCTTTCGTTAAGTAACTAATATTCTCTTGAAGGACATACACTTACTTCAGCGGGGCTTTTCTGTTAGGCAATGCAGTGTATGCTGTACGACAAATGATCTAAAATTGCGAATATGTGTGTTGTAACGTTTATACACGTTCTCATATCAATACTAATTTTATAGTAACATGCATCGGAATATGGTTATGTTTAGCATTGCTAAGCATATCGGCTAAACAGATATGGCAACACGCTTGCCATGATCTTTGATGTAATTGCTAATTATGCACTTTAATTAACTCACAGTGCACTACTTAATTTAAGACTGAACTTTGTTTCGATGTATGGAAGACGAAAAGTAGGTGTCGTTATTGTAGGCTTCTGACACTTATTGCAAGCGCCCTTTTCTTCCTATATAGGAACACAATTCAGTATATAGTTTGTTTCTATTTAATTTTTGTTTTGGTTTTGCTTTTTCTTCTTTTTATTTGTTTATTTCCATTGAAGGTCTACATTTTTGGCTACCGGTTTCATATAAGATATATCATTTTTTTTCTAATATGCCTAAACTTTCTAAGCAAAGCGAATTCAATACATTATAGAATGACATATTGTATTCTCTGACATATACGACTGCTTTATCGAAAATGGATTGATTGCAGCTATAACAACTTATAAATGTTCTGTTAATTATCCGCGTTTGGAGAGCTTTGTCAAAGAGCTGTTTGTTACTATTCGTTGGGCGTATTATAAAGTTTACCCATTGTAAATAATCCATACACGAGATAGGCAAATTCTTTATAGAGCTGATGGTAAAGATACTTCATGTAAACTTCGGAATATTGAAACGTACTTACTCCGGAACGGGAAGCCCTAGACCAAAACGGTTTTCGTTGCCAGGATGCTGCACCCCGGCCCCATGGCCCCATGTTCGTGCCAGGTTTCAAATCTCTGGGGGCAAAAAAGGGGCAAAATGGCGGACGAGTAATCCCTCTATGTATGCATTCGTATAAAAAAGGGGGGGGGGGGTCCCGAGCTCCGGTACTTGTTCATCCATACAGGTAATAAAGAAATAATGGACGTGCGTGGCGAAAATTAATCTATGTTTGCAGATGTATTCAGATACACGTGAAAGGCTCTTATTCATTTGTAAATTTACATATTCAAATTGATATATTTTCGCAAGCGACGTTGAAGGTGTGAGTACGGTTCATAAACATTTATTGCGTATGTATGAGTCCTTATCTAGAATCGATGTATTACGTAAAGCGATGTCATTTAGGATAAAGCTATAGCCTAGTTGGCATATGGGGATTTAAAATGTAGTGTACCTCCTTTGGTTTTATCAATACCTCCATCGATCGAATCTCATAACAGGCCTTTCACCGGCCGAGTATGTGACATTATTTATTTATTTATTTGGCACACCGGCACGTAACAGATCATACGACACCGAATACAAAGAAGATTATTATGAATACAGAATAATCAGGTAAAAACTAAACTATGTTAGTAAAATATAAAAAAATATAACAATCTATGAGATTCAAATAATGTGAAATATAGTTGAAAATAGGTAAATACATTAAATGGTCTGAAAATGTATAACGGTTGCTAAATAAACAGTTTGAAAATTTATAACTTATTCCGAATATTAATCTCGTTCAAGAAGCAAACAAGTTTAGAATCCGACACTGTCCTAAACAGTTTGTACATGTTGTTGACATTAAAATACTTCGACCGAATATGGTCTGTGTCAATATACTGTAATAAAATATGATTGACTGTCATTGTTACCTCGCAAAGAACACATACAGCCTGAACTTCTCTTTTTAAAAGATATGAGTTAACCTAGCATGTCCAATGCGACAGCGGGTAAGAGTTACGTCTTCCCGTCGACGTTCTCTACAAGCAGAGACATTGGCACCGACGTTAGGTTTAATGACGTGTAATTAGTAAAACACAATACTGTCCCAACTTGTGACATTAACAATGTTGTTTGCGCCGATAGTTTAAAGAAATAGTAACTCTACGGTAATTCACAAAATAGATACCAGCGTAATTAATATCGACTCTCCAGCGCCGTTCGTTCACTGATCGGCCGGCTTGCATCGATACAAGGTTTGTGACAAGACCATGGTAAGTTTATGTCTAAAGCGAATATCGTATTTATATTTTAGTTTACGTTTGCGGAATTGAAAACAATAATATATTAGCAATAATGCTTACAAATATGACAGTGTGAACATATTTATAATGTTTACACAGGTTTACGATCGGATCATAATTTCGTCAACAGCCCTTCTCTTTACCCCGGAGATTAGGGATGAAGTCTGTAGATGGAATACGAATAAACCCACATTATATACAAAGTAAAGAAATGCCTGTACTATGAATAAATTGTAACTAATTGTGTCATGAAAAAACCCGCTTTGCACATGACCAGTATAAGTAAAGTCAAACCATTCTTGACGACTTTGTCATACTATAATCTTCTGTTTTATACAACAATGAACATGTCAAAGCTTTGTTAAATTCTGTATCGTGAAACAAAATATTCAGTGTAATTGGACATTTATAGTGCTTTTAAGACACATATATGTTTTTCTTTAAGCTGCAAAATTCCACATACATGTCTGTACTGTATAAATATTGCCGTTCAGTTAATCATTTTCATTGTTGGAGACTTTCACGCCTGAAGCACTGTTAACTGGATGTGAATAGAACGTTATATTGTCCAGTGTAGATGTTAATAAGATGCATGCTAATATTTCTCTAGTGCCATTGAAACCAGTTGCCATACATATTGTGCACCAATGTTTAAAATGCTTATAAAACGATCCAAAACTCTTACACAGTTGTTGCAATAGAGACATATATCTTTAGGATTTCCTGAGTCAAAACGAACTCCATATTGTTTACATTGTGCGCATGGCAATGTAACCAAACGTATCCTTGATTTTGCTTTAACTCAGGTTTACCATTGTAAAAACTATTAGTTTTAATTTTTTCAACACATTCTCTCCATTTAATAGTTATAATTAGTAGACGATTTCAATCAGGTACGTGTTGATGTTATTATCATATATTTACGCTAGCAAATATGTAACGGGAACTAGAAAATAACACAAATTGTGTTCATGTTCCGTGACCATGAGATATATAGCGTTATTATCTTATTTCATTTGACAACCTGTTATCTTGAAGCGTATTACCTAATGTTTACTTGCAATAAGCAAAATGTGAAAAATATTGCACAGCATTAAAATATATGTTCATCCATTTAGCTTAGACACATACAATATTAAAAGAGCAATCTTTCTTTAAGGTTCGAACTACAATACGTTTTGGTTAGAGTGTCTTACAAGGTCACTTATACAAAACAAATGTTATGTTTAATTACCATTATTTATAATGCCCGACACATGTTCTTAATTCCTTAAAGTTTGGGTAAATTTACCTTAATGGTTTTATAATTTATTATGATTGGTGAAATAAATAACTCGAAAATTAAAATACAATTGCACCACACAGTAACACCTCATTATTTGCCATTGACATGAAAAAATCGACGGACAATAAAATATCACTAAGTCATATTTGCGACCCGAATTACACTAGGTGCCAATGTGTACAAAATGACAGAATATAATAATTACTGCAAAATAATCGACAACCTGTCCAGGGTCCGAACTATGGACATCGTGATGTGGTGTGCTTCATCCCACTCTTTCTCTTTGCTACATATATACAATTGTATATCTATTGCAAGAGAACACACCAACAAAAATATAGTTTTAGTATTGCTTTTAATAGTATATTGTATCCTTAATTTAAAACGATTTAATGTGTGGGGTGATGCGGTGATCATATTTGCATAGCTTTTTTAAAGTCCACATACTTAATTGTACCTCTGAGGATATCTTCAAAGAATATAAGGTATGTTGTTGATTGTGTTCAACAGTAAAGCTTAATACACTTGTAATGTTGAACGGGTGATTTTTTTATAAAAATAAATGTTTAATTGTTGTTGTAAATGGACTGGACTGGTTGTGATTAAGTTTTACAAAAGACTGGAATTCCATGCATGTTTTAGCTTGTGTTCATGTTGCTGTTACATTCCCTGTCTTTTGTAATGCATAGTGGTGTTGTTCTTTATGTGAACACATGCATTGTACCGATATTCGTTCACATGTACAATTGTAAGCGTATGCCTATTAGTACTATTTTAACAGATAGCTGGCAACTGCTCTGGTCGTCGACCACAAAACATAAGAAGAAAAGAAAAGTTTTCAAAGTCCGTTACATTGTTTTTTGTATTGATACAATATATATTCATTCTCAATAAATATTCATAAATTGAAACCTTGGATAGTTCAACAAAACCAGGTATAAGTTATTCATTAGTTTCTCTGGCGGCTACGGGACGTTCCAACGTCGTGTCTAGAACTTTCATTCTGTTGTTGTTGCTGTTGTTCTTGTTTCAATGTTTGCATTGTCTCGTCACCTTCACAAGTATGTGCCTTTGTTTAGTGGTAGTTGAAATTGAAAAGAAAGCTGTGGCCATTCAAAAGCATGCATTAAGAGACGTAAATACACGTTTCTTGTCATCTTATTTTTCCACAGTTACGTCCCTTCACTGATTTTCCGATCTGCTTGGGCAATGCGATACACACTTACAGTTCAATCTTCATGCAACGACTTTACTCTAAAATCAGTGATTGTATCTTCATTTATCTTTGTGTTAAATATATTAATTATTTGGAAGCAAAATTGTCGACACACAGTTCATGCTCTATGTTGTTTACATGATTTTTTTCTGTAGCTAATGCATATATTCACAAATTGTAAATGTTATAAATGTCGCATATTGTGGGTTTTTTTTTTCTAAGTAAAAACTCGGACAACAGTTATACGCCAGTTTTGTGACTTGCAATTCAGAATCTCTTCACAGATGATGTCAGATCAGCGGGTAGCGTGCAGGTAGCTGCAAACCATTGCTGTAGCTGTAGCAGCATACTTAATAACTACTGCACTGGTGGAACAAAGGGTAAAACAGCAACAAGTCATATCGGAAACGCCCTTATTACTACCATGGATTAAATTTTGACTTTATACTGACAAAAGATCTGTAAAAAAGGTGATAGTATCCTTTTCTTACATTTTAGCGCACTTCCTCAACGTCCTTCTGCTTTGATCAGAGTCTATGCTTTGTCCGTGAATATGACACCGCCCTGAAGGCCACAGGCTGTTATAGTTGTATTTTGTTCGCGGAGGATGTAAATGTTAATTAACTTCATTGATCGCCGGCTCTAACAATGAATAGGTCCTTGAATGCCGTGTTTACTACAATGGTGATTATTTAAATTACATATCTATGCGTATCCGTTTATCAGTTCAGTGGATTGAAGAAGATATGCGTATATTTCACTTAGTTCAAGATATTGAGTCCGTAAGACAAACAACATCTATATCTGTCTGTTATATATAAAGTCCCGAATTAAGAAAAAAAAATATTTGCCATTTTATTTGGTGAGTGTTCAAGAACATGATTCTATGTTACCGTGCAATCAGTAATGAAGTACGAACCTGCTTCATACTGCGGAGCGGATAAAGTTCAAGGACGAAACGCATCAACAATTGAAAGTGTCACCTTGTTCTCAGAGAATGACACAACAAATATCCTTCCTAGGTCAGTGAGTAAACGAAAGCAGAACAGCATTGGACAGACAAAACGGCCGCGCTTAGTTTTTACCTAATTAATTACTCCAGGTGATTACAATATTAAAATAAATGTTTACTTAACAGTAAAACAGTCCTTGTATTGTACAAAGTAACTTCCATTGAAAATTAATGTATGTTGAATTTAGAACAAAATAAAAGAGACATACACTAGCATAGAATTAAATGCCTGGGTCAGAGATGTGGATTTCTACCTTCAGATATTTGTAAGTCAAGAAAACAGTTTCAAGACATGTCTAACAGTTGATTTACTATTGAACATAATGCGTGTCTGGTATTTACATCATGATTTTGAATTACATTAATTTATTAAACTGAACTTTCCTTTTATGATGTCTATAAAATAGGTTGTGTATTTTGTTGCATATATGGTCAACGCCTATTGCGCGTTTAACTGGTGTGCACAATATACATATTAAAATGGTTATTGAAATTAATCTAGCAAAACATGGGATAATAATAACCGTCAACATATAGTTGAGTCCCCGTAAATGTTGATCAAGGTCTAGATCTCGCAGAATAGAATATGTTCTCTATTGCACGATAGTTTATCTAGCTGTGTTCTTTTTATCGAAGCCTATCCACAATCACACGGTTTTCATCATCATCATCATCATCATCATCATCATCATCATCATCATCATCATCATCATCATCTTCATCTTCATCTTCATCTTCATCATCATCGTCTCGGCGTCGTCGTCGTCGTCGTCGCTACAGCTGCAGCAGTAGTGGCAGCACATTTATCTTCATAATCATTATGACATATGTTAATATTACAACATTTACAAATGCATTTGCTAAACATGTATTATCATTCCTAATTGATACAAGCCATTACAATTGTCATATTTATCTCTATTTGTTAAACTAACTGTGAACGGTATTTTACTCACATTTATTTTCATAAAGAAAAATAAAACATGAACTATTGCGATTTGTTGATTATTGGAGAAGGAGTGCAATCAGGTATAGCTCACAAATTCAATTACTAATCAATTTATATTATTTCTGCATTACAAATTCAATACACCTTCCTTAATTGTATTAAGAATGATCTTTTGCAACGTTTACACTTTTATAACACTGTGTCCATGACCTATTAATAGTTATGCGTAGACTTCGTTGAAAGACATTAAGACACAGCTTTATAAAGAAACTAGATGACAACACAAAGACGTGGTTATGTCTGTCTAAAATTATCTACAATTCCGAGGTAAATATGTCAATCGTATGTCCTACTTGGCCATATTATACGCGGGAAATAATAACACCACAAAACAAAACCGTTGGATTAAATAAACATTTAATATCACTCATGAAATGCGTAATAAATAGTGCTTTCACCATATTCGAAGCATCAATAAACATTCCGATGAATGTTGCTGATTAATAACTGCGAATTTATTCTGAGACTGTTGCGTGTGTATTGTACTGTCCTGGTTGGTTGTTGTTCTTGTTTGGAGGGACAATGGTGCTCTAGGGAACCGTCGCGACTGAATGTGTATATTTGCGCCTTGACCTGATCAATACTTACATGTTTTCTCTCATATTCTCTCTTGCATTTATATATTTTGAGTGACAATTCATTAAACAAACCTTTTCAATGAGTTAAATACAGCAATTTTGAACATTTTAAATGTTGAATTAAATGTGAACAATGAATGATACATAAACAGAATAACAATAACATACGTATATATGCATAGATCCATTGAAGTCATGCTGTGCATTACTGTATGGTGTCCATACTTCTTAGTGGCGTTTATTGATAAATGTTTGACGAAACTGAGAGCATAACTGTGCGTGGTTTCACCTGTGACATTATTTTTGTCAAATCCAAACGCTTTATAGGTACGCGGTTTTGTTTTCCAAAGCGTGTTTATTGTTCTCCGTTCCTTGCAACTTCCGAGAAGTTTCAACAGACTTATTGCAGAAAACAATGTAAGGATTTGATTCTAGGGACTGCTGTGTTCTGCAATCGATTCATTTATTTGTCCACATCCGTGGGATCCTAAATTAAATATTGAGACGGTGTACCGACAGATATGGCAATTATGTCAATATAAAACCACTTTCAAATTAAATGCCAATATAAAAAAGCAAAACAATTTTCGAAAACAGGAAACTATCTGACTCTAAGATTATTTATTCATAGTAGTTTTACTGCCAGTCTTTGACAATGTTTGCTGTTCAGTAGATTCGTGATGTTTGCTTCATAATCCGTATGGTAAAAAGGAAATGGATCACGGGGTATGTGCTCATACTTACACATCGAACTTTACCTACTAACAACACATTTAGTTATTTTGATGATGCATGTTTAATTTCGGAATATATTGAGAGAGAATCGATTTTATTGCATGTATATTTATCCAGATCCTATTAAAGCGTTTGGGCACAAAGATAGAACTACCGACAAAAAAGGTAGTCCTCCGCAACAAATAGTTACGTTTATGTCATAGTACAACAATTTATTGAATTGCCAAATGTTAGATTGCACGAGATCAGCATAGCGATATTACAAAAATAACACGGGATGTTTAAATATGTCCATACATAATGGCAAGCATATAACGAGAAAACCGTCTAAAATCACGACATTTTTAAAAGCAAATATTTAAGGGGAAGACATGTTTATGGCAATAAGAAAGGTAAGAGTATGTCATCACTATTATTTCAAAAGTGAAACGATACATGATAACTAACTTATCAGCGTGAAATGCCTGTGTAATATTGAATGAACAAATACATATATTGTCTGTTTCTATTTATTTCCATGCGGGTTAGTTCAGTTAGTGATATTCGTATTACAATAATATTCAAATGGAGACAATAATGCAACAATAATTGCAAACTTCTGCAATTTAGTATTGCATCGGCCATTGCCTTGTTTGATTGTTTTTTTTTTTTCAAATGAATCTACTACTTATTCGTTCAAGTATCTCGGACAAAATGTGCACCGACAAACTGAATACGTCTTTGACGATTAGGATATTTACAGAATGGATTGGTAGCCACAAGTACGTTTTAAATCGATATTTATCGACTCTTACACTGAATGCTTGACCAGTCAGTGGCGCGTCTGAATCATTGCTTAGCCCTTGCTTCATATCGACACATACCCATCGCCAGAATTGCAGAGAACGGTTGGATTGAAACGGGGTAGCATTTAGCTTAATATTTTGTTAAAAGATAACGTAAGTTGTTTAATTGTTTTTAATGATTATATTGATCTTAACATTTAAGATGAACATGTTTAAGTAAGCTTAAATACTATGTTACCTAACGTGTCATGTTTTGAGTGCACGATAAGACGAATGCTAAGTAAATCATATATAGCGCTGATTATATACTAAACTGTCTTTTTTAGGCTAGGGTTAATATATGTCATTAACTTGAACATTAGCTGATTATTAACAACACATGAAACTGGTTCAGAAAACTGACTCTATATACAGTTATTATTCATGCTCTACTTAGTTAAGTTCAATAGTAAACTGTTTGACCTCTAAAAAACGTGTAACCTCACCAGGTAATGCTTTAGTTGTTTATTGATAAGCCAGTCAGTTTAAATGTTGTTGTTATATTTTAGATTCATGATAAATGCCATTCAGCACAAAAGTCCCAAACGTGAAGTCAGATTATTGTTGTATATAGATTTTATAGATGTATCCTCTTTTGATATTTATTATGCTACTGTGTACTGCTTACGGAAGAAATATACATATACGTCTACAATGCCGAGTTGTATGGCGTATATGAACATCGATTATTACATGTTAATATTTAAGAAAAGGTATCACACTATATTGTCATCCTTCTACAAGCACGAACTAAGCAGGTTATGCAATACGTAATAGATGAAAGCATATTCAATAGCAGTTTAACACAAGTATAGCCTTTCGGATATGTTGTCCTTTAATTCATTTTCTAAGAATTGCTTCTTATATTTTCTTTGGTTGGACGTTGGTTCCCCTATGTCATAATCACATTACCTTGATGCTACATCTATTTACAGCCCTCTGGTCATGTTTGTCTTGATGTATACAAATATAATAATTTGCAATCAACATTTCTGTGTAGTTATTCCAATAGAAATAAATATGCCCTCTCTTCTAAACACAATGTGAACATTATTTGTCATTGATGGCACTACTTTCATAATAACTTATTACAGAACACGTCAGCGATTAGACTGTATTTATTCAAAGAGATCGGTCTTCTTTTCATCTTGCATTTGAGAAATTCATCAATAACTGCGTGTTCAGAGCACTGTGCAAACGGTATCAGCTACGCAGTTGGCCACTTTTGCCAACTGACCGTTCCAAGGCGGTAATTGTTGGTTATGCTGTTTTGGGTAGATAACTTATCACCGATTGGTACCCTTTATTAAATGCCACCTCACAGAAAGGTTCTTACTTTGACGTTTGACTTGCATCTGAATACCCCTTCCCTGTGCCTTTTCAAATTTCGCTTATATGACTCTGTCATACATTCTTATTCATGACAACAGCAGTGTTACATTTTCAATGTGTCGGTCATTAAAACTCTCCCCTTGCTTGTAATCTACGGAGCATTTTAATTTATCCTACAACGATTGTTACGTGTATTTCGTTTGATGGACGTTCCTCAATTCCATCTTCACACGACCATGATGCTAAAACTATTAACACTTCTTTGGTCATCTTTGTCTTTATTCAAAGAAATAATTTCATTTACCATCATCGATTTTATATAGTTCTTCTTATAGAAATACACCTTCCCTCTCTTCTAAATACTACGGGGACATTAATTTTCAATGACGTCACTACCTTCGACATAACTTTCAAAAACCGTCAGCGGTTTGACTTTTTTTAATAAAGATTGGTTCCTTTTTGCCGGCTGGCCTTTCCAATGCTGGAACTGTTTGTTTTCCACTTGTTGTTAAATGACACAGGTTTGTTCTTACTTTAACATTGGACTTGGGAAAACCTTTGTCCTGTGTCATTTTAAATTGTGGTATATCTTGCAATGCGCTATATATGCGTATTGTGTTTTTTTTAAAAAGCAGGAAAAAAGCAATCTGACACCGATCTGTGAAATGCTACATTATGTTGAGGATCATCCTTAGCATTTGCTTCATGTGTTTGGGACTCGCGCTAGAGCAACACCGCTTTTATGAGTTCACCAAAGACACATGCTACTTTATCTATGGGGAACCTCTGGATCAGTGCGAAAAAATCAACGACATGCAGTGCGTCAAGTCGTGCATGAAGCACAATAAGTGCACCTCCTTGATGTATGAGGAAGCCACAAACCAATGTTTCCTAAACGCCAAGATTCCTGAAAACAAAAGTCAATATCCGGCGGATTGTGGAGTGCAGTATTCCGAGCTGGGCATTAGTAAGTAATATTCATAATATAAACACTGTCAACACAGTGAACAAAATCGCATGTTTCTTTACTCTACTTATAGACGACTAAGCTTAAATAGCGAATATGACCTATGATGATGATTAAGACCTGGTTCTTGGGATTGAAATGTCTTTGTCCATTTTGGCCAGTACTCATCCGTTCAATTAAAACACAGTTAACATACAGCTTCTGTGCAATGCATTGATGCCTTTATACATAGGTGGATGTACCAATGTCAGGTTTTTGCTGAGCGCTACAACAGCATTCGCTCGACGTACGGGTCGTTAGAAAAAACAATATTTAAATATGTGATACTTTGGATATTATATAAGAATAAGAAAACACATTTCTTCATTGGATATCAAGCTTTTCAAAAACAAATTCCCCCAAATGAGGGGAGTCATGTTGCTTAAGTAATCAGCATCATGATATTTATGCTATATAAAACGCTACGTTTATAAAGCAACTCACTTTGACATGCGCTAACTGATGCGCCTTTGAGGAACGTTTCCGAAACAAAGGAAGATGCGTAAAAGTCCAATGAACAAGAGGCATACTTAAATCGGTTAAGTCTGCTTAAGTTTTAAGTATTTTTCAAAATTAAGATGCCGCCTGCCTTGTCACATTATTTAGTGTTAAAACCGGAAAGACACAGATTATTCATGATACAACATTTGTAGGTAGGTGCTGTCGTATTAGAGTTCAAATCGGAATTATAGTAAATCAATACGTTTGATTTAGCATAATTAATCGCTAGAAATCTACTTACACAGACACAAAATCATTCGATCGTATCAGACATAATATGCCGGCACTTGTGTCAGGGTTTGGTATTCCATAACAGAGTACAACAAAACAATGCAGTGCCGTTCACAAACGTTAATTTACTTTGTCTTGTTTACACGCTCCTTGGACAAACTGAAGAGACTTTAAGTTGTATTAGCATTAACGGTGAAAGTTTTAACTTGGTACAGTTGTAGTAATAGTAATATGAATTAGGATTACTATAATGGATAACATTTGTACACATTGTTGATGCATTTTAATGTTCAAATGGTTAACCGTGCTCTGACACTAAGGAATCCACTTTGACATTTTTTATGTCTAAACCCTTGATATGTTTCAAAATTTAAGGAAACGTGTATTGTGATGAGGGTTGGCAGTATCTTAATGAAAAATGCTACCTGTATGTTGACGAACTTTTCACCTGGCAAGGCTGCGACGACTATTGTATCGGAAAACAGTCCTACCTAGCCAAACTATATGGAATAACTACCCACGCTGTCCTTGTTAACGTCACACAATCCGGAAAGTTGACGGCAACAAATACAAACTCCCTTTGGCGTTGGCGTTCTTGGATGTCTGTTAACGACCTGCTTGAAGAAAACGTCTACACAGGTATTGGAATTGTTCAATACCTTTAATGTGTATTCATATACATATTGTTGTTTATTGTCTTTGTGTTTTTTGTTGTTGTCTTTTGTTCTTCATTTTTGTAAAGCATAATACTTAAGTGTTTATATCGGGTAACACTTTTATGTCACTATGAATTAATGGATGATCGATAGTCTGCCTTACCGAATGGAAAATGAGCAAACGTCATATGACAATTACCATCAATATTAAATTTACAATCAACACTAAAATACATTAAAAAGGTAACAATCAAAATTACCGTGCCGCAAGATTAAACACAATTAAAAACAGTTGCATTAATTTTCTTTGTTTGCTGCTACTTCCAGATAGAGACGGTGTACCGATACATCACGAGCTCCTGTCAATCATAGACAACCTAGGCGACAATTTCGACTGCGGGGTTGTGGCCCCTAGTGTTGTAAAGTTGCAGGACTGTAATGATCTCAGGAGTTGCCTTTGTGAGAAGAAGCCCGACATCATTACAAAGAGACCTTACCAGTTTAATTGAAAATTATGTTGTTTTTTATTGTCCTTGATTTAATGTGTTTTTTTTGCGTCTTGAATACCTTTAAATAAATGACAGATACTTACTTTAATACAGGGAAGCAACTTATCTGGCTAGAATCTTCATACTGAGGTTCGAATCCTGTGTGTTTTATTATAATGAATGCGCCTGTGCATTCTACTTAGATACTTTTAATATTGGCGTCATACCTTTCTTGTTAACCTACTATTATAAATAGCATATGACATGTCCTTAAACTATCTTAACAAAATGACGGTCCTCTTTTGACACTTGATGCCTGTCACATTCTATATGATGAGTTTCCATTCTTAATCACATGTTATACGTCAATTCTAAGATAAATATATTCCTTCACATAGCCATAACATTTGCAAATTAGTATCGTCTTAATTTATCTAATAATGTATTTAATAACGCAACTAATATTTTAGAAAATTCATGAAACATGTAGTATTTCATCCTCGTGCAGTAATGCTAACAGCTTAAAATAAATACTGATTATGCCACGTGGTTCTAGGTTTCCCAAATCCGTACGTTAGTATATTACACACTCTTACATCTACAGTTTAATTCATATTCTCTCTTTGTTATCCCAACAACTAGAACCTTCGTTTAATTTGACTTTGTTAATATTTGTATTCATTCTCCATTGTGTTTACCGTGTATAACTGTATGAATGAACATGCGCTCTGTTCTGTTTGAGTACACATCTGCAACGCATAATAACCTCTGTATGCACCTCGGCCATTTCTATGTACAGTGCCTACCCAATACATTCCATCTTGAATGAAATGTGTATTTAAACCGCAAATATTTAATAGAAACAAAACCGCCCATTATTTAAAACCAACCCGACCACAAGTGGCACGACACTTTCTAGCCTGCCTCAACATGATATACCGCTTTGATGAACAGCGAATGTATACATGCATACACTAAATGGATGTGACCTACTTCTCTATGAATTAGTGTTACCGTAGGATAATATAACTTGCTTATACAATAGCAATTCCCATTTTTGACAATTTTACCTTGTTGATTATAAATACGTTTGAAATTAATATCTTGTAATACACTGTATTAACCAAAACCACAATTATTTCTGATCAGATTTTTTTTTATTTCCAGTGTTACTTTTCAAAGCAATATCGAAAACGAAACACATTCTGGAAACTTCTTTAAAATTATATATTGAACATTTTAAATTTAACTTTTAAAACAGAATTAAACTTGTCTGGCCCATACTATTATTTCAGCAAACACAAGGTAGAAGAAATTATGTATGAACAACAGCCATTCAGGAAATACACTGAGCTGCGTTTAAAGCTTGTTGAAACTTGATGAGATTTGTTTTAAACTGGATTGGATCGTTTTACACTGATAAGTGGACGATAAGTGTTTGCTCAAGATGAATTATAATAATCATTTAAATCTTACCTGTTAGCACTCTCGAGTATGTACCGATTTCATTATTTCTCTATACATGTTTGTGTACGTTTTTCCTGCTGTTGGTCCTCAAATGCATGCTAGAAAGTGCATTAAACGTCTTTTTCTAAGCTTTCAAATACTTGAAGTGCAAGTAAATATTAAAACAAACGCACACTGACCTTCTCCTTGTTTAAGCGCAAACAAATAAACTTATAAAGCAAACGGAAGTATGGCATGTGCAATCATTTGAGAGCATTTGCATTCAGATTTCAAGCATTCAAGACATGTGTTTATATAAACTAATTTCATGGATTATATCCTCCAAACACATTTGTTTCCACCTTAGGTCGACAGAATGTTCAGCCTTGACTTTAGTCAGTTGGTATTTTTAAATTCAAGATATAACGTTTGCAAAAGTAATGACTTAATCGAACTGTTGTAAGACGGATATTGGCACTCCTTAAATACTGATTTTGTTTATCGTCATACCTAACGTGTTTCCGTTATTTAGAAATAGTGTTATTTTTCAACAGATACAGTTCTTCTAGCATGAGAACTATACCATTAACATTTTTAAAGACTTTCTCTTGCGCAACCCGTGATTGAAACTATGCCTTTTTTATCAGCCGATGATCTAGGATTGCGCTAGTTGGTCCGGTTAGCCTCTTTTTCTCCATAAGCCCAGTGGTAGTCAAACGGTGAATGTGTAAGGTACTCATAAAACGTAATGGACATTACGCCAATGTAAATTAATTAATTCGTTTTCGCTTGTCATGACAGGTATTAAGGGGCTGCACTCAATTATTACTTTGATGTTTGTGTAAGTCTTACCGCATTGAAATCGTGTCATTCTATCTCACGAGGAGAAACAATTAGGAATACAACAATTGCTATATGTTATTAATAAAACACGAACATGGATATTTGTTTTTACTAGAAATTAAAGATGGTAGAAGTTGCATACGCATGTTTTATGGCCTTTATTTCCACAAACAAATACTTTAATGTTTTATATGTTCTTGACTGTTTTAAGTAAACTGTCCATGTATAATCTCCTTAAATATGTGGTGAGAAAGGCACGAGAAAATGTTAAAACATTAAAGTGTGTAACATTAAATGTAAAGTATTACAGGCACTACTTTATAATAATTGAACACTATATTGGGATAGACCGCAACCCCCTTTGCACATAACTATGGTATAATTATTATGCACATACTTTTAACATATATTTCACATATTTATTGTGATCTGGGGATTTGCTGCTCAGATTAATTTTATTAAAATTATCATTCAAAAGAAGCCATTCCCATAGTTTATTTTTAACGTCACATTATATACTGAAATATATATTTTTACATCAAATAAAATGTTAAACAATGCACATGTAGGTGGGGTACTTTAGGCAGACGGTAAATTCCGATTACTGCCAATCGGTGATGAAGCCCAAAACGTAATTAATAAGACAAATCGTTTACAACAAATGACACCCATGTTGTGGAGAAACATACTTTAGTTACAAAACTACCACACATTCTAGCTGAATTTGTAAACATCTGTGTACCGAAGAAAGCCTATCACTTAACTGTGAAATAATAATATCACTACAAAAGAACCGGTTCTAGCTTCAAAGAAATCAAATGACAATTCATTAAATTAACGACTATTCAGATGTTATCTTCACAATCTAAATCAAATTAAAAGTAAATCTATGACATACGTCCTTCTATCATACATTCTCTGCATGTGGTAAACAAAATAAGATTATCCATTATTCATTCCAGTGTTACATTTAAATTGTCGATAAGCCGGTGCCTTTGTCAGTTGGTAGTTCATTATTATGGAGTGTACGTTACATTAAAACGTCTCATCAACAACAGCTTGGTAAAGCAAATCGATTCTGATAACAGAACATCCACCGGTCTTGTAGGTGACATAAATCATGTTCTTTCTGAATGTGTTACTAAATCAAGTTACTCTACGGAAATTTTAATACACCTGATTTGCTGAGGTGAAGGAAAAGCCATAGTGGTTATTTTGTACGTAAGGCGATGTGACCAAAAGTGCATAATTTTGCATTGACACATTTTTAAATTTGTAAAAAATAATGATTTTTAATTATTTTAATACTTGCTCTCCTTAAATAGTTATGGTAAGTAGACAGTTTCAGTCAGATAAATGTTGAGTGTATTGTCAGAAATCTTCTCCAGCAAATATATAAAAGGAACCTAGAAATTAAATCAAAATTAAAACTTTATTTGATGATCAGTGACTTTTACAGCTATGTTTATTTTAAAGCAATTAAATTGTAGAAAAAAAATCACAAACTGAAAGCATTTTTTTAAATCAGTTATCTTTGACTAATACAATATTAGAATAGCAATATTTCTATAAGAGTGTATTAAAATACAAAATAAGATTCGCTGTTATTATGTTTAATTATCATTATTCATAAATACTGTCCAATGTTATCCATTCCTCAAAGTTTATGTAAATAAGCGCTGTGCAACCTAACGTCTTATTTGTTTTTCATTTTTTATCAATTACAATTGATAATTTATTAAATCACATTATTTCCAACTTATTCTAAAGATTATAATTTTAATAGTAGATGATACAAATAGTGCTTGCTCTTTGTATCACATATTTAACCAATTGATTCAATTAACCGGTATATTTTAGAGCCACTTCCCCAGTCGTCCCTGACACCCGGTGGGTGTATTATATGTCAATAATGCCAAGCCATATCTCGTGTTAATTATTGGCCAGCAGAAGAGTTTGTGGGGTGGGGCTGGATGCAAATCACAGTACACATATCAATTGGGACATTATCGAAATGTGTGTTGAACACATGTGCATAACATGTCTCCTGAGAACGAGTTTTCAAACTTACATGTTAATGGCAATAAGTGCTTATGGAAATAGTGAAACCAAATGAAGTTTGCTGAACATTTGAGATTCATATTATCATAATAACATATTTTGAATTTACCAGAAGAAAAGCAACAACAAAAACACCAGTCAAATACGCTTGCATAAATAATTAACACCTCATAATTTGCCGTTTACTTGAATACATCAACGGAAAATAAAATATCACTAACTTTTAAACAGGTTTGATACAGAAGGTATAGTAGAGTTATTATATGATCACATATCCATCTCCGTTTTAGTTATAAAGACAGCCGCATGCTAGGTTAGTCGATCTCCTTTGCCAAAATACATGTATAGGTAATGGATAATATCGACTTCTAGTCTCGTTTTAAGCTTCTGCTCGTTCATTAGACCTTACAGTGTAAGACATGGTAATGGGATGTATTTGACAGTTCCGGATTATCGCAGCGGACACATAGGTTGTCCCATAGGACGTTTGCTACCCGATTTACACTTGGTACCAACGTGTACACCAAGAGATAACGGACTAATTATTTTCATTGCTTAACATTATATTGTAAACCTAATTTTAAAACGACATTATTTGTACGATGATACGATGATCATATTTGCAAAGCATGTATCAAAGTTCAAATAATCAATTGTACATCTGAGTTAACCTCACCACAATTTATGTTGTTGATTTTTTTTCAACAGTTAGACATTAACCTGTTCCAACGTCAGTAAGTTCACTATGAACTATCAATCCTTTAGTTTTTTATGAATATTTAGCTAAAATTAATTTATAGTATTTGTATTATTAATCTGTTAAGGCGTGTTATTGCCAATTTGCAAACGTATTCTTTTTTATCAGAATCCTAAAAGTTTTTAAAGTTGAATTTACTTAGAATACATTGAGCTTTTACAAATAATTTACAACTACGCCTTTCACCCGTGTTCGTTTCCTCCTTTCGACTAGCCAAGTCCGGACCTCAAGAAGCATTTTAAAGCGTCTTAATATAATTGCTAATTATATCAAACGAAAAATAACGTAATGGACACATAAAATGTCAATTTATATTAGTTCTAAATTGTATTTAGAAGCTGAAGAAAAATAGTACTAGTTCACAAAATACTGCTGTGGTTGTGTTTGTAGTCACAACCTCTAGTGTCCACAACTGTAGAAGTTGTTTCTTTTCGATATAATTAATTTTGTTATTTTATAGCCTTACTTTTTCTTAAGACTCGGTACACACTAGAAGCTATACGTTTCACAAAATATACGTTCTTATCAAGTTTGTTTCGAAACTACTTGTTTATAAGTATATTAAAATAACTTTAAAACATTATTGTCACTTTAATTTGTCTATAATAAAGTATGTTTTTTTTATTTAAATGAAATGTATAATACGAAAGGTTATCCTCAACAATAATTCAATATTACTATTCAAATTATTATTACACATCACTGTGACTTATCCTGAACGTCAGTAAACCTATAATACAAAGTTGCTGAGGAATTAATGCGAGATTTGTCTTGCGATTCTCCTTGGTCTGTGTGTTTAGTCCTGATCGGTTGGTGTCCACGTTACCTTTGGTAAAAAGGACAATTTGGCCGTCGGGAGGCGTCGCGTTACATTGTGTATATTTGTGCCTTGATTGCTATCCGGTTTGACCTAACCACTTCTTGCATGTGCTATGCTCTTTGTTATGCTCTCTTTCTCTGCAGAATTCTTAATGAGACGAATACAGGAAGCTTATCGAATATATACATTCATGATAAGGATGATACATAAACAGAACAACAATACTAAACTGGATTAATTGTTTATGCATGCATAACTTGAAAATTGTGATGTATAAGTATCCTTATAGTATTCACATCGCCCGGATCTGTGCCACTCTGCGTAGTTTAATTCTAACTAGGAAGAGTGATTATTCACGCCTTAGAAACAAACTTCCCAAGTTGTCGTACGTGAAGACATACAACAAGACGTTTAGCAAGAATTGCATGTAAGAAGTTAATTTCGCATTCTGTTTCGTAAAATTTAAAAAGAAATATCAGGAATAATAAAACATTATATTCACACCATATTTTATACGATGTCTTTAACATTAATTATACTTGACATCAGCATACACGTATAGCAACACAAGAACATTTTCGGTTAAGTACTTCAGCCATAATTAATAATAATACTTTTTTTCAGCGGCGTTTATTGATACACTTTTAAACTGTAGCGGAACTGACAGCACATCTTCGTGTGGTTTCACCTGAGTGTCAATTCGAAATGTTTTTTTGGTACGCGTTTTGTTGTTCAAAGTGTCTTTATTGTTCTCCGTTAGAGACACCTTCCGAGAACTCCCAAGATACTTATTGAAGAAAAACATAATCGATTTGGCTGTTGGCGCCGATGTGTTTTGCAATAAAGCCATGTAGTGTCCACATCCGTGGGAGACTGAGTCAAGTATTTGTCCACTTTCGTGGGAGACTGAGTCATGTATTTGTCCGCATTTACGGATCGGGAGGTCGCGAGTTCAAACCCCGGCCGGGTCAGACCAATACTTCATAGTTAGTAGTAGTGGCTTCCCTCCTAACGCTCGGTGCTAAGGGCACAGCATTACGTTGGTGCCAGCATAATGGATTGGCCGGGTTCAGTCCCTTGATGAAGAATCGTGTGAAAACCTAAGCAGTGTTGTAGAGATGGGCTACAAGGATTTCGGTGCGAAATTCGGCAAAGCCTCGTGATTTCTGATTGTGTAAGCCTCGCATGATGCATTTTTTATATAGACACTAACAGGGTATTCTCTTTTTATCAATCTAGGCTTAAGTCGGTCTGTCTCACGATCGGGTCTTACGTCTTGAAAAGGGTGTCAAAGTCTATTTCTACAACATCCGGTTATGTATGCACGCGCAATTTGGCAAATTTCAACAATCACTTTCGCCTGAATACACTTGTTGATGTAAACTGAGTAATGCGAAGCTGTTTACATCGACTACAACATGACAGACCTACTGTCAAAACTGAAGGCGAATTTTTCACCAGCCTAATAAAACTGCTTGGCAGAAGAATGTGTGTCCACCATACATAAATTGTATGATCCAGAAACAAGTTCAAAGGCCCAAAGTTAGTCGAAAGAGCGAAAGAGGGATGGTAAGAGAAAACGTGAAAAATATTAGACAAATTAAAAAGACGTTGTTTATAGTTTTTTGACTGGTTTATTATCAACTTTATTTCAGTAATCTGGAGACAATATCCACTTGAAGCAGAATAAGTGCTGCCTTCAAGGTGCAGCATGCCGTGAACACATCGCATGATACCGCACACAGTCACATTATCCTGATAATATACTGGAACTACCCTTATATTTTCTTTGACTTTGCTATGTCGTTAAAACGACTTTAAAATGTATATTTGTTTCAATATCACATACAAATAACATATACACCTTTTACAATTAGATTCATCTGTATACCGTAATACATATCTTCTTGTTTGTGTTATTCGTATGTTAATAACAGGAGTGTGTATATGGTTGTCCTTAAGATATGAACCGTGTTTTAAACATAGGAGAAAAAATAAACCAATCATATAATGATCTTTATCGAATTACCTACCTTAGAACCAATCAGACAGTGTTTTTCGTTCCTTAATATAATTTGATTGCAAGTTTATACATTATCATTATTATTGATATTATTATTATTATTATTAGTAGTAGTAGTAGTAGTAGTAGTAGTAGTAGTAGTAGTAGTAGTAGTAGTAGTAGTAGTAGTAGTAGTAGTAGTAGTAGTAGTAGTAGTAATAGTAGTGATATTTTATTAGTAGTAGTATTATTAGTATTATACTTGTCACTGTCGGACAATTCCCGTAGTTAAATAAGTTCTTTCCAATAAATTTGTTGTGCTGATGCTTTGCATAAACTTCTCAATGTTTGTTGTTGGAGATATATTGCATCCCTTAAGGCGAGTTTGTACATTTCTAAATTAAGATAAGCAACACTTCAAAATGCCGTTCAAACTGTTTCTAACGCAAATAGTTGACGGAAGCCATATAAAGTTGAAACACGGACATGCACACACTAAGTTATTTCGTATATATTTTAAGTGTATAAGATGTCGCTATAACTTGCCGTACGCGTTCGTCGACTTGTAACTTTAACTATGGTGTTATCTCTATTATTTTTGCACGTCCCGATGAACTAAATGCTGCATGCTAGCAATTAACCTTCAGACGAAACACACGTGTACAGATAATAAGTTACATCAGAGAGGTATGTATATGTCATAAAACGCCGTTTCATCTCAAACCGATTTCGAACGCAATACACACTTATATATTAACCTGATTCATTATTATGCGTTTTGATTTGTTTGTGTTTTGTTTTTGCAATACATTGCAGCGAGCATATATAATCATTATAGCAACGTCCAACTTTTTTTGATGGAGAAAGACCTCAGACATATGTCTGGGTAGAATCACTGGCACACCGCAAGCCAGCTGGAAGACCCTCTCACATTAAGTACTTTGACCCAAAAGGGACTCGAACCCACGTGGTGTGAGACTTAGCAGTCAGATACTATGCGTTGCTAAAATGTGTTTTAGCATCGTACATAATGTACATGTGTACCGTCCATTATACGTTCCTTTGGCGTTCATGCAGTGTGTGCCTGGTTACTGTCCATTCATCTTATGCGAGAAATCTGAGTAATATCGGGATGGGATTAGCCGGCATTTTTGCGGATACTGCACAGCGACATTTCTATTCATAATAGCACAGGGGCACTTATAAGGTGCCCAGGGACTGAACCAGGTCGGGCAATTCTACTGACACCGACGAGTCAGGCGTAATGCTGACCCATTGGCACCGAGCGTTAAGAGGGAAGCCACTACTACCAACTTTAAAGTATTTGGTTTGACCCGGATTGGGTTCGAACCCATGCTCTCCCGGTCCGCAAACCGACGCTCTACCACGTGAGGTATTGCGACCGGTATTTTTTCGGAAAGTTTCAAATCGAACGAGATGAACGGGTGTACTTATTGGTTTCTGAACCCACTTTGAAATTCTGTGAGTAAATTATTTGTTTCAAGGTAACAAATGAGTTTAATCATTTATCATCCGTTCTAAAATTTTACAAATACAACTTGTCAAAACAAAAGGTCTGTAACTTAAAGGATCTTTTGAATCCTTTCCCTGTTTAGGTATATGAATGACGAATGCATTTTTCCACGAATTTGCAACTTCTCCGGAATACAAGATTTCATTATAAATAGATAGAAATAAATTTAATAATGTTTCCGGTAGGTGTTTTAGGAATTTATAGGGAATATCATCAGGTCCAGCAGCGGTATCATGATATTTATTCAGTGCGTCTCTATGTTTTCTTAACGAAAAGGATTGGTTGTAATTTTCATTATTATTTTACTTTAAATTGATTTTACTTTTTTCAACCCGATTCTTCACATTTTGAAATTGTTTCGTCTAATTTTCCGAAGATGAATATTTAGCAAAACTTATAGCAAGGGTGTCTCATTTTTTTATTATTATTTTTGAGTCATTAGGTTTTAGATGATAAACTGTCGCTGAAGGAGATTTCGTTCTAATTTTCCTAATGGATGACCAAACATTTTTAAGTGAAGTTTTACTGGTTATACAAGGAACAAACTTCTGCCAAGATGTTCGTTTAGCTTGTAAAATGATCCGCTTGCCCTTTGCCCTTTCGATTATGACATTATTCAAATTAGTACTAGTAGGGTGAATATTAAATTTCTTAAGTGTCGCTTTACGTTTTTTTAATGAATGTTTTGCATTCATCATTAAAACAAGGTTTGTCACGCTTTGACCTTGTTGTGGTCTTAGGTATACACGGTTCTGCTATGCTATGTAGAATTCTTGAAAATGAATGTATTTTATCCTCAGAATTCTGAAATGTTGAAGTCGTCAATTCTTCAGTATAAAACATTGAAAATAATTCCCAATTTGCTGTGTTCTTCCTCAAATAAATATTATCTTCATTTAAATTGACAGATTCGTAGGTTAATATGAAAATTTAAATGATCACTTCCACATAAATTATCATGTACATCCTAACTATAATAAAGAGATGAATAATGTCCTGAATCAGGATGTAAGTAAGTTGCCGTTTTATTATTCATAAGGCATATATCATTTTAGGCAATAACCCCCTCCTACGTTCCTACGACGTTATGGACTGTTAAACGAATGAGAGCAGCATATAAAAAATCAGTATTAGGGTTCATTTTTGAATGTGGCAGTTTGGAGTTGACAATTATTGTCGATCCTCCAGACGCCCTATCACACATTGTATTACTGTGATTATATATAGAATGGCCGTTTAAGTCAACGTTATCACTTTCCTTCAGAAATGGCCCCTGAAAGCATAGCACAGAGGAGTTTGAAGCGGTCAATACAAGTAGAATTTCGTTAAAATTAGCTCGAAGAACACGGCAATTCCAGTGTGTTATCTTGTTATTCATGGGATAAAATTGAAGGGTTAAATATCACTTTGGAGCCTTAACAGTTGACCTTAGCTTAACAGGTGAACTTAAAGTTTTGGCGCCTGATGAAGTTTCGATCTCCATCAGACATTCATATTTATTTAAAGAGCTGTTGTTTACTACTGTGCGTTATTTGGCAGATGGATTACTTCGTCCTCATGCCTGTCCTTAAATTATTGGCGTCGCTGTCGATGTAGCCTGTGCTTTAGCAGCAATTCTTCTTTCGGCTTTAGTAGGCCTTGAAATATATTGGGTCTGTTGTGCAGGGTTCTTTGGTTGTGATGTTGTTGGCTGTTGTTGTGGTTGAGAAGACTCTTGAATTTTTAATTGTGTCACTATGATAATTGTATCAGTCGTTGAACCATAGGAGGGACATTCATACTGTGTCGAAATGCCCTTCCCTACTGAAGTGTAACTTTTGCTAACTACCGAGGAGTAAGATTTTGATGATGTTGATAATTTGGCTTGTTTTCTTGCCTCTGGAAATAAAATATTGTATGTATATTGATTTTTAGTACTTCTTTTTCGAATTTCCATGAAGGGCAATCTCTCGATCGGCTTTCCAGTAGTCCTGAACAGTTGACACACTTCAGTAGGTTTTAGCAGTTTGAGCCGGATTCATGCAAAGAGGACTTCTGTCCGCATCGACCGCAAATGAATTCATCCTTGCATTGGGACTCGTGATTGCCGAACTTTTGACAGTCGAAACACCTTAGCGGGTTTGGAATGTAGATCTGTATTTTTTACGAGTAATTATCTAATCTTGATTGTACTTGGTAGTTTGTGGTTATTGTATGTGAGTACTAATGTATTTGTGGGGATACAGCGGTCGTCCTTGAAGAAAGAGATCCTTCGGTTTCCGCTTACCTCTTGTGGTGTGAGTTCATCCAGTATCTCCTCCTCCGAGAGGTCAGCCAGGTCGGGGCATCTGATTACTCCATTTGCAATAAATTAAAGATGAGTGGGGGTATGTTTTAACCTTCAATGAACAAAATTCAGTTAGCTTTTAAATTTTATCGGAAATAGTTTTGCGATTTGTTTCAAGTAACAATGTGTCGTTCTTCAAACTTCCAGACATAATCTACAGTTCCAATAAACCCTTTGTATTGTTTGTTTTGTTTCAATTCAAAATGGGGATGTCTTTGTTATTGGTGTCTTGTCTACGGATTCAATGCCTAAAAACGTGGAAAATGTTTTGTAGTTTGGGTTGCATTTGTGTCATCTAAGTCTTCAGTTGTATTTGTTGAAATCGATGTGAAACATTTGCGTATTCGATCCATAAAAGTTAATTAAAAAAATTCGTCACTCTTGTTCACCACCCAACACGAAGCCAAACAAGGGGACGTCTTTAGGGAGTGGATCTTCGACCTCCCAATTACAGTGATACCAGAGTGCAATACTCCAAGATTATTTCCTTAAAAAGGTAAAATAATACCAGATTAGTCCGTTTAACACAGCTAACCACTGGGTTAAGGTAAACAGAGGATATTGTAAGGGGTAATGTATCGTAACACGGTTGGTTTAATAGAGTAATATAAGAAACTAATGTGGAAAGTAGGAGAACAAAGTAAGTGTAAGCCTGTCCACCCCGCAACTAAAGGCCAAAGCGATGTGTTGACCGGTGTTGATTTATATGTCAAGTTCTGACAAGCCAAAAAAGGCCTCAACTAGCAGGATCCGTTCGTCGCAGAGATACAAGATCGCCACCCACGGCAAACAGGTGGGCTGCCTTTGGAGGGTTTTTAGGTAGCTATTAGGTAGCGGCTGCCGGAGAACTTTATACCCCTTCATGCAAGGCCTCTATCTGTCTGTATGTCGTCTGACTGTCTGTAGCTATATATATATATATATATATATATATATATATGTGTGTGTGTGTGTGTGTGTGTGTGTGTGTGTGTGTGTGTGTGTGTGTGTGTGTGTGTGTGTGTGTGTGTGTGTGTGTGTGTGTGTGTGTGTGTGTGTGTGTGTGTGCTTGTGTGTTTGTTTGTGTGTAGATTTGTAACATCAATATTTCCACTATACATGTTTTATCAATCTAATTGGAAATATTGTGAACGTTAAAAACAAAGGATAGAAATGTATTGTTACTAACTATAAACTATAATCTTATGTCAACTTTTCCTTTGGTGAAATTATAGTTTCATAGATGTTGTTTGCCGCCACAAAATGTTTGTATTTCAGGTGCATATTTCCAAAGATAAAGCCAGCACGTGTTATAAAATAAAAATATATATCAAAAATACGTAATTCACAACAATTAAGGTGGCTGTCTATATAACAAAAATGCGGGGAATAAAAAAGACCCAGGCTTTGACACAAAACTTCCCCTATTCTCTATATACCGTACGTTCAGAATAAGGTGAAAGTATGGGCAAATTTATGGGAAGAATTTCTGTTAAGACATCCTAAAATACTTAACAACCGGTTAGTTTAAGTTGTAATAGGACCGTGTATATGTTGATGTTAGCATAGCATACGTATGAAATTTAAAACTATTTACCGAAATACATTGTGTATGGCTATATTAGTAGAAAGTTAAAATGACAATGAACAGATTGTCAACATAACGTCGGAATGCATTTACAATCTGTACAACATAATATTTAACAATAGTAAAGAAAAACGTTCAAAAACACACAACACATCAGCCTCGGTTTATTTGTGAGATTGATGCGATAAAACAGTGATAGTCACGACCAGGTTTAACTAGTGCTGACATTTAATCCCTCACCATACTCATGAAACGTAGGTATGTGTTGTCTCTTCATTCGTCTGCTTTGAACAGGTATTGCTTAGAGAACAAAAAAAAAGCAATCAAGAGGTACGAGTATACAAAACGTAAACTGTATTCCCATTTTATGACGAAGACAAACTCATATGTTATACTGAGATATACACAGTTCACACTATATTTAGTGTATATAAACTTTTTAAATAACACATACATCGGAAACGAACACAAGATTGCCATTTTTAGGTTATGCTCATGTCACTGTTTGAAGCCTAACAGTAGTTTGCTATCGAATCAATTAACTGTATGTGTAGGGGAGTTGTAAAAGTAGCTTTCCCGGTTCAACCTTTTGCCTTTGCTCTCACTAACGTCGAAGTTTTTTCTATTTTTTTTATGACAGTTAAATTGTATACAATTGCATAAGTATGCTGTAAACGAAAAGTTCGTATCACTAAACTTACTTTAAGTGAACGAAACATGGTGAACATGGTTTAAAAATGTAGTTTCTATTCCTGTGTTTCAATAATAGTTTTGTATATAAATGTCGTGTCTAAGCTGACCAATGCTAAAGTACATGTACATATAACTTGTTGTCATTCATATGACCAAAGGAGGTAACCTAGTAAAAATTAAATAGTCTGCAAATGTGTTTACTTGGATTGCCTCCCTTCGACCATAAAGTTTTTAGGCATAGAAAGTAAACAATGCAATAAATAAATATTTACAACTACATATTTTACTTGTACCATTCTACATATGGTAAAACAATATAATGAAATATTAATACTAATGTTGATCACTATTATTTGGCCTGAAATAGTGTAAATTCATTACATATTAATATCATAAAGAAATATGAATGACATTACATTGGACAAGTTTCAAGTAACCTGTTCTTAAAACTAAGATATACAAACTTAAGTAAAGCTCAATACAACATGATAGCTTAAATAAATTATCCAATTTGAAAATCTCAAATTGTATTCACCACTTTAAACTTCACAGACTGCCAACCTGTAAGAAACATAATGATTATACATCATCCTTTATTCTATGAAAATAAGCAATGCTAGTTAAAATTGACAAACAAAGGTTATTCTGTAAATAAAGGCACACACTGAAAAAATATTTTCAGTTAAACAGTAATTGACAATTTGCACAGACATGCTGATAGGTAACAGGATATAGTAATAATGATAACTATACTGGCAGCCTTAAGTAAGTTTATTTCCTTTAGTGGTCCCTAGAGTAGAATCAGTGACTCAGAGTCAAGAAACCCACTCTCCGAACCGGTCTGGTGGACGTCTAACCCTGACGGGTCGAACTTACCGAGGAGCAGAAGTTGGTCTATTTGCAAGTGTCTGCACAGAAACCGAAGGAGATGCCACAGACAGAGACCTAGAAGTTGCACTAGGAAGGGAATAACTTGCCCGAGTGCTGTCAGAGTGCTGTTGGCTCAGAATAACATTAGGGTTCGAGCCCCGCCTAGCATCCTTTGAAAAAGGGTGTATTTTCGAGGTTCTGAAACCGAAGTGGTTCTAGTTGCTGGCCGTCGCCTCCTAGGCTTGGGTTCAAGTTTAGGAATGGCGACAGGATTAGGGTCTGAAGTCCTAAATGGAAGGATCATATTCCTATAAAGCGTTTTGATTGGGCCATATCCATCATGCAGGCAAACACGGTACACAGCGACATCAGGATCGACAGAAATAATAACATAAGGATGAGGTTCCCAGTTTTCAGCCAATTTACAACGTTTTCTTAAACCAACATTCCTGATAAGTATAGTGGTCACTCTCCTTCAAGGAGTTGTTTTGTATGACTTTACGGTCATATGCCTGTTTATTGTAGGCAGGTCTGTCCACTGCATTACATTTGCCACTTAGTAAGCATACTGCATACGTTCTCGCAGTTTGGCTATGTATGAGGGATAATCTTTGGCACAAAAGCCATTGGGATCTGTTCCCAGGTAGCTGTGCACTGGAAGACGTGCATGCCAACCGAACATTAGAAAGTGAGGCGAGTATCCAGTGGAATCATTTCTAGTAGCATTGTAAGCCTGAACAAGAGGACCAATATATGATATCCAGTCAACTTTCTGATCCTCTACCAGGGTCCCCAAAATCTTCAACAGAGTGCGGTTAAAGCGCTCACAACTTCCGTTGCCAGACGGGTGGTAAGGGGATGGTCCTGGACTTTGTGACATATGCCAGCTTACACAGCTTGTGAATACGTTTGCTGTCAACATTTCTGCCTGCCTTGGTAACTGTGAAGCTGCTCAGGAAAAGAGAAGTTTACAATAAAGTTGTCAAACAGCACCTTTGCTGTTGCCACAGCTGATGTTCTCTTACAAGGAAATGCTTTGGTGATTGGTTGGTGATTACTAATATGTCCTCATAACCGCCTTTAGAGATATAAACTTTGAGGAAATCCATGCAAACAAGTTGCATATGACGAGTTGTGACAATAGGAAAAAGTTCAGCACGAGGTCTGATTGGCGTCTTCCTACAAACACAACGAAGGCATGTTTCAACTCCCTTGCAATTATCTGCATCGCGACAAGGCCTACAAAATATCTGTCTTGCACGCAACACAGACTTCTCCTTTCCATGATGACCAATATCTGTGTGTATGCCTTTAAATGTTATAGTTCTGTGGGAAGATGGAACAACAAGCTGGACTACAGGTTGATCGTTGATGGTAGCGGACCGGTACAAAACACCATTTAGAAGTGAGAGTCTGTCCCACTCACGGAGAAACCTACGAACTGAAATGGGTTCTGCCTCATTGTTCTCCGCCTGTGGGCGAAGGCAGCTACCAACTAGATAAATAACTCTAGCCAAAATAGGTTTATTGTGCTGCTCTGTAAGCCAGTCTATTGCTGCAAAAAAGCTCAACTGATTACGCCTCTACGTGGTGCTCGCCAGCCAAGCTTTCAGCTATTGGAGATGAACATGTGACGCTCGTGCAGAATGCTTTTTATAGCATCTGCAAGAAGAGGATAGCGGCTTAGAGCATCAGCATCTGCATTGCTTGCACCTGACCGATAGTGAATAGAAACAAATGTAGTTGGCCAGGGAAGCAACCCAGCGGTGTTGTGTAGCATCAAGCTTAGCTGTAGACAAGACATATGTCAGGGGATTATTGTTTATTAGGACAATTAATTGGTTCCCGTAGAGATAATCATGGAACTTATCGTTCATTGCCCATTTTAGAGCAATACACTCTAACTTGTGGCCTGGATAACTGCGTTCACCATGTCTTAAACCCCTACTGGCATAAACAATAACGCGCTCCATGCCTTCCTGTTTTTGTATAAGAACTACTCCAAGACCTTGCGAGCTAGCATCTGGTAGGGGCACAAATAGCTTAGAATAGTCTGCTATACAGAGAAAAGGAGTTTTGGTCAGAGAGACTTTCAAAAGTGCAGGTGAAGGAAGCTGCAGATTTCTTTGCCGTCTTTGTTTATTTATTAAGGGAATGGTCCTCAAGAAGACGGTTTAATTGCAGGGCTATCTTGGCATAGCCTTTTACAAAACGCCTTTCGTAGCCAGTAAAACAAAAAAAAAAAAAAAAAAAAAAGATCGAAGCTCTTTAATATTGGTAGGTTTAGTCCAAGAAGGACCGATGAAACTTTTGCTGGGTCAGTGGAAATCCCTTTGTCCGATATAACATGACCCAGGTATTCAACAGATCTTAAAATGTTCACACTTGGAGGGCTTGAGTTTGAGTCCATGAGTCTCAAGGCGAGAAGACACAGCTTCAAGACGATGTACATGTTCTTAAAATGTAGATGAAAACACAAGGATGTCATCTATAACGACAAGACAGTCGCGAAGATTTAGATGTTCCATACAACGTTCCATATGAAATTGAAAAGAAGCTGGAGCGTCAAAAAGGCCATAGCTCATTCTGTTACACACATTAAACCCAAGATTACCAACAAAGGCAGTCTTTTCCTTGTAATTTTCTTAATTTTGCCAATAGATCTAAGATCTAACTTAGAAAAGTATTTGGCACCAGCAAGAAAAAAACACTGTATCATCAAAACGAGGTAACATGTAGGCATCTTTTCTGGTACGAGAGTTGAGCATTCGGTGGTCTAAATAACACCTCAGAGATCCATCCTTTTTACGTACTAAGACTACGTTTGATGAGAACTGACTATCCGATGGGCGAATAGCTCCAAACGAAAGCATCTATTTGAGGTGTTCCTAAATTTCTTCATACATGGCATGGGGAATTTTCCGATAAGGTTGTTTAAACGGTGTTTTATCCTGCAGGACAATCTTATGTTTTACCAGATTAAAACAACCTAAATCAGTCAAGTCTTTCGAAAAGACATCGTCCCAATTGCCAAGAACTTGTCTAAGGGAAACAAGCTGGTCAGAAGTTATATCCCTGGATCTATCTTCAATCCAAGATCTTCTACTGAAGGGTTAGTTGAATCCCTTGGTTTTGAGCTGGAAGAACAATCAGTAGAGTAAGAAGACGATACAGAATCAAGGTTATCCACAATGTTGACCTCATTCACAGAACAAAGGTGTGATCGTGGCTTGATATATATTGGGTGTGCTGAAATGCTGCAGATCTTTACAAGAACTTTTGCTGAAAAAGCAACAGGGGAAACATTAATTAAGCACGACCTGACAAGATACCGGCTTTCAGAGTCTCTGTTCTCTGTGACAACACTTGAGGTGGTGTTGATACCATGAACAAGCCCAATGATGGACACAGTTTCATAGGCTGGGACTCTAATGGTTCTCTTGTTCGTGGACCGAACAGTACATGGCTTACAGCTGACTGCATCAAAAGCCATTTGCAAAGCATCTGAAATCCTTAGGATCCTTTTTTAAAGTATTCTTGCACCGCCTAATGACCAAGTATAACTGGACATGTCATATTGTCAGCTTTGTCCGTGACCACCAAAAACAGGAACATCCAGAGTACAAGAGCTGATTGCAGGTACTGAAATAGTAATTTCAATATACCCAAGAATATTAAGAGAGGAACAATCCGCAACAGAAATATCAAGGCGATCTTAACTGAGTAAAGGTACAGATTCAAGGGATCTGAACAATGACTCAGAAATAGTTGTGACCATACACCCACTGTCAACAAGGCATGCGACTTATTTACCATTTATAACAATGGTGGAGGTATTGTGACCCCCAACCATGCGATCCGAAGAGGTTGGGATTCTTGAGTTGGCCATACAGAGAATCTGCTACCGGTTGGCCACCAGCGGAATCAGTTAAAAGTTTAAAGGATTGCCCCTCCCAAAAGATGTGGTTTGTGCATTGGATGAACCATTATTACCAGGCAAAGTAGGAGTTGGCTGATTACGGTGCTGACCTGATGAAGGCTGCCCACGCCAGTTTCTCGCCCCTCGAGAGTTAGACAAGGGAGTCGTGTGAGAAGGCTCAACTCTTTGATTTAAGCTTGAATCAAAGCGCTGAAGAAACTGGTCAAACTTCTGGTCAAGTTGTTGGCTCAGCTGAGTATCCAAACCCGCCATGCTAGACTCCAGGCTACCTATTCTAGCTAGAATATCCAGGTGACTCTGATCTAATCGACAAGCAAAAAGAGTTACAGTTTCATCTGGTCGTTGCACTTGCATTACATGAGTCAGACAATAGTTCTGCTTTAGAAGACGCATCTGAGAACATTGCATCAAGGTTTGTCAAGATACCACTCAACGAAACAGATTGGCCAAAAGAGGCATTGAGGCGTGCAGTGCCACGCAGTGAACTTCGTAAAGCTTCAAGTTGCTGGGAGGGAGGAGGTCCAGTCTCCTGATGAAGATAAACACTTAACCTCATTCCTCCAAACCAAATAATTTAACTCTCCCTTGGATAAGGGTTCATCACCAGAAAATGATGGCAGTTTAGGCAAACTGGTGTTAACAGGGGGGTATTAAAGAATGGCTGAGCAATGGGTGTAGAGGTAGCAGTGGGAGCAGGGGTTTTTGACTCCCTCATGTCTTTAATTTTGCGTGGATGACTGTCCGTATCCTTATCACCTTCATTGCTTTTATTAGATTCTTCTTTGATAAAAGGTCATATTTTCTGCATATCTCAGGGTCTCAGGTATAAACCCAAAACATTCCGATCCCCAGTCCATAACTTCAACCTCTTTGTTCAAATAATTATGAAGGTATTACATACATGCTTTTTCGTGTAAAGTACCTTTTATAAAAGATCATCCAAATCGAATAAGAATGTTGAAATCATTAAGGTTCTAGAGTTTGAATTAACATAAAAAGGTTATCTGAGCCACGTTTTGGGGTCAGTGTCACGTAATACTGATATCTTGTGGACTGAATCTGGAAAACAAGTTGCTGTATATCCCCCAAAAATCCGTTGCAATGACGTGTACGCAGGTGGTCTTTAAATTTCAAATTGTTGTTAGCTTTGGTGATGTCTTTTGAGTCTGCCTTTAGGCAGAGTTTACGACTAGATTGGATGGCATTTCTTGCCGTAAATGCGATCCATTTATTGCTCTCCTAGAGGCGGCCACGTGCGTTCTGGGAACTTCAAGACACGCTAATATCTACACCATAAATCTAATATACATATGGTCTTATGATTAGTCACTTTACTCTGTTCTTGCATCGAAGAGCACGAGCTATACAGCAACATTGAGGAGACAAAAGCAATAACATTATATATACGTACATAGATATTATACTGTTTTCAGAATTTAATTTATATACAGTACACCTAAAATAAAAGCAAACATTTATAGAGGTTTTGTAATCAACAACATAGCTTTATTCAAACAAGTTTGAATTATGTAAGTGTGAATATTATATAGCTAGATTATAGAATTTGCTTGAACAATTATACTGCATTAGTTTTAGTTTAGAAAGTTAATTAAAAAGGAAATGCGCATTTCGGGATTTAAGTAATAATGTAAGAGGCAGTGGGTTTTTAGACTTAAATTAACTCCAATCTATCTTATACTTTAAACCTTTGCCATAAGTATGTTTGTTCAAATAAGGCTAACTTGGACTAATGCTCCATACTAAATAGACGAGATGGCAATAAACAAAGTGGAGTGTTATCGTATGTTGAGTCAGAATACAGAAGCAAGTTTATTTGAACACAAAGTGTAACAAACTATGTACATTACAAGTGAACGAATGAACTGACGTGCAGTTCTATTCTAGGAGATGTGCACACAATATGTTTCATTTACGCTCTGCTATTTAGAGGTACAAACTGGTATGTCTATCTGGTAGTAGAAGAAAACAATGAATTAGCACATGGTTTCTTCGCAAATGGCTTGAAATAAAATGAGACAAACAAGAAGGACGTTTTATGTCACAGTTTTACATTTGCCTAAACGACACGTCCTGTCATCGCGTAATTTAAAAGCAATGCCAATATTATTAAACGTAAAGGAACAACTACTGATTCCCGTGGTGTAACCACCAGCAATACATTTCTTATATGGTTTGTTAAGAGATCAGAAACGTAATTGGGACACATAACTTTTATTTATCTTATAGAGTATTTATTTCATGCTTTGCAAGACGTTTTAAAGACACCGGCCTGAACATTCTCAGGCCCCTACTAAGTGAATACAAGTATCATCGGTACGAACAGATTCTTCATGCGGGGCATCGCTGGTAGTACCTAGGGGACCCTGCAACAATTATAAGTTGTCCGCCAAAATATTACTAAAATTGTGTAGAATAACTATACCAAATTCAATTGTATCTAAGGTTTACACAAGGGCAGGGATGACCTACCTCAGTCGCAGTTCCATCTCCAGCATCGTCTCCTAAACATACAAAGAAATCAAATATTCAAATGATGATGATTATTATTATTATTATTATTATTATTATTAGTGTTATTAGTATTATAAGTATTATTAGTATTATTAGTATTATTAGTATTATTAGTATTATTAGTATTATTAGTATTATCATTATTATTATAAATATTATTATTTTTTATTATTGTTACTATTATTTTGCTTTTGATGGTGTGTTGTTCGCTCTAAAGTCCGATGAATGGTCAATGATAATTACAGTTATTTACATATATAATACCTGCACATATTCTTTTCACTACTTAACATAGTTTATGTTTTGTTTTGCTTTTGGCAAACATCACATAGACAAGTTGTGGTCATTAAAGCAACATTTAGCTGTTTTGCCGGAAGAAGATTCCAGACATGTTTCTGGGTAGAACCACGGCGTATCGCATGCCAGCTGGAAGAGTTACATACCTTGACACCTTCGATCAACCCACGTGTTGGGAGGCTTAACAGTCAGAGGTATTGCAAATCGGTGAATCTAGCACTACGCATCCAGCACGTTTTTGATCAATAGTTTTTACTTTCGTCGACAAGCAGAATGTAGTAATAACGAGCTTAATGTATTCATAAATGTTTCTTTCTTGTACCACACAACCTCACAAAGACTTTTAAGGATTATACATTTCGCAATGCGCTTGTTTGTACCTAAAGTATGTATTTAAATAAATTGTTGCGTCTGCAGATTCTTCCCATTCGCACATAAGACAAAACGATTAAGAAACCTTATGCAACTTGAAACTATGAACTTCGTGATATTAAGATACATAACGCTGGTATGGATTGGACATTAGTTGATTGTCATTTAATGTCTTATATTATAGTATATATGAGCTACATAAATGATTGTGTTCGTTTAAATACAAACTTACCTTCGACAATATTGCCCGAAACGCTATTTTAAATACGTACCGCCTCTTCTAGCTTGGTGATATTGTGGTAATATAGTATTTGATTTCACTTTAAAACCATTCATGTTACTCTTGGAAAGTATTGTCATGTTATAGATTACTGATAGATTTGGCGTCGAGTGTGATATATGTTATTCAATTTTGCAGCGATATACATACGAATCTATCATTCTTCTTTCAAGCAAATTTAAGGCATTACCAATATAATTTACAAAGGTTTTATAAAACTGATGCTTCCACAAATCCCAGCCAAACGAATGCCAAGTTATTTCTTATGCAATAACACATTTATGAATTGATTAAAACATTCATTAAAACCATACACTTCGGTAACTTTAAAAGAAAGATTAGAATACTAATATATATATCAACATGCTATTATCTTTGACAAATTATATAATTAAAAACATTATATGCCTGGCTGAAACATCCAGTTGTGTATGTGTGCAGTGTTTGTAATACTATTGTACATTCGTGCGATACCCAATTTTTAGGTGATCTAAACGTGTCACGCTGTTCGATCTGATGAGATTATTCTGTAGTTTTCAAACTCGCGCGCACACACATACACATACACACACGTACACACAACAATAAAGAAAACTACAGTTTCATCACTGGAACGTGTGTGAAAGTGACATACCGTTACGTCGGCCCTAAAGTCGACTGACTACACATGCCTTCTAATGAGATGATGAATGATTGTTTTCAACTAGCCAAGTCAAACGCTTGAATTGTTAATATGAGGTTAACCTGAGGATTGAATATATCCGCGATAGCAGTAAACGGTAACAAAATACACCACTTACATGAAACAAAACACTTGCCGTTTGCGAATTTGAGACGTAAAACTAAAGCAACAATAAAACAATTGATTATGTCCCCATCGAAAAAAAGTTTGCTTTTATCAGTATTATTATGTTGAAGAAGGAACTTGTTGTATTTTTGTTGAATTATTATATAACATTTAAATTGTGTGGCTGATGCTCTCAACGCTGTTAAATCTGGTTTAGCTGTGTATTTCATTTGTAGAAGACTCATCACAAATGGTGTTCATTCATCGAATAATTTAAAAGTTTTACGTCATCGTTGTCGAACCTCTCAGGACGAAACTCCTGAAGATGTATTGGTGGCAATATATCTGATTTGATGTAAAGATATTGTGTCTCGAGAGGGTGTATGCATGTATTTCTTTTACCTCCTTAACACAAGAGTACAAGATTAACAAAGTAGACAATATAATCGATAATATATATACTACGCATAACTATTATCGCACGCCGGTCACCCAGTCATAAACCAGCCACAGTAACCGTTGCTCAGTCGCGCAACTTTGGACAAGTTTAAGAGTTAACTCCTCAGGGATGCTGGTTTAAAGTACTTGCATGTCTACCACTGTGACCTTTACACTATTACATTAAAGAGAAAATGTGAAAATCAATAATTATGCATTAGAAAGAGGAATATGTGCTAATGCTGGAAAAAAGAAACATACAGCTATAAATACGTTTAAAGAGGGACACTGTCACAGCACGGAAAACACTTATTGTTTGCTATAATTCAATAACTAAACTTCTAACGTTAGCTCCAATGAACGGTTGCAAATATGTAAAAAGGACTATTGGTTGTGTTTAACACATGACAAAGGCAATTTGCTTAAACGTTGTGTGCGCGTTTTAAAACAATAACAACAACAACACATTATTCTACAGTCACTATGGAACAATTTGCATCATTGACGCTATTTTTGTTTTGTATTATTGCAATGTGTTTTGTTATTTTTCCCTCGCAAATTTCATTTCATACATTTTCTCATGCAACTTAAACATACACATATTTTAATTTTCAAGGACATTGTGAAATTTACATATGACATAAAATGCTATTAAATCAATGGAATGTTTAAGTAATACGGTCTATGAAACAATCACCGTCTACACATGACACAAAATGAACGTAATACTTAACAAGGAAAACCACTTCACAGGTGTGTCTACGTATGATATAAAACTTTAAATATAGACATTAAATATTAACATTTAAATATTATCATTTATAGCATTTTTAAACAGTGCTTAACTAATACATTCGTACAATAAGGGAACCTACATACTGGTCATTTCTAGATTTGCGGGTTGTGCTATGATGGCAAAATCTATCCCTGGTCCGATGGGAATCTCCACGCCAACCTCGGTTACTGGTTTGTCGTACTGGCAGCAAATAAGGGGCACAGGTGAACTAAGTCAGGTGGGAACATTTGAAAGGTATTCCCTACATGTACGCGAACATCTACGAAAACTTATTGCAGTGATAATTTAAGTACAATGTATCGGTGCATAGATAAGTTTTACATTTTGTTTCTTGTAATCAGAAGTTGATTAAGAGGTATCCCGTGACCACGCGGTTAAATTCGCTGACTTGTAACTCCTCAGCCCCATACGCTTGGATTTCAGTCTCGTTCGGAGAAGACACTTACTCGTGGGGAGGCTGTCAAGCTCACCTGTGGTGCGCCTGTGGTTCTACCCAGACTTAAGCCTGTGTCTTCGTCCACCAATAATTAAATATACGTCGCCATAATGATTTAACATAAAAAGACAGTCATTGACGTTCCTGCAAAAAAACAACATACAACCAAAGTGTGTGTTATGTTTCGACGTTAGGACAGTTATTTGCTGCAATTTTGGTTAAGACATGGGGCGCTACGCATGCATTAACGCGGTATCTTTCCTCGAATTATTTTGCCAGTTCATGGTAGCCTCTTTCTTGTATTTCAGGATATTTACCAAAACAGTAAGCGGCCCAGCTTAGTCCGAATGAGGTCGTGTGATCTATATCTGTTTTCACAGTGCAGCATAAATTTCCAACCGGCTTTGCGGAGAGGTATTTCCGACCTAAGCCACACTTCAAAGACAGTTGTTGTTTTTTTTACTAAGAAAAACATGTGACAGCGTTTGAAATCGCGATATACGTCATCCGGATAGTCCATACTTACGTCAGTATCTACTTCCTAGCAGATATAATTATCATGCTCATTTATAGATTTGGGAAAAAATGAACATTTAAAGTGATTTCTTTGTCGACATCTGTACTGTTTTACGATATCGGTAGTGTTCAACATTTACACATTTTGTTAAGCTTAGTTTAAATCTAACAGTTGACAAATGCTGCGTTAAATATTACTATGGTATACACAATTACACAAAAACTCAGTGGTAGATCATCGGACATGTTATAATATAGTTGATAGACAGTGTATTTATTTACAATGAAGTCACCCGAAATGATAAAACTATCGAGTGTTTTCAATGATGTAACGTTGCCCTTATTTACCAGACTACATCAGTTGAAGTTGTTCGTTTTCATTTTGTATTAAACTGAAAAGAGTACAATAGCTTTCGAGTGACAACGTTAATTTACATTTACATTCTAATCGAAGACAAATGTGTCCCCTTTGTTTCGTATTTGCAAGTCTGTCAGGCCTTTGTGGCTCACATCTGTGGTAGTCAGAAGGATGTCCAAGAAGTGAAGATGACGTCGTTTATCCTGATCACAGGGATACTTTTTCTGTAAGTCCTTCTACCAAAATAAATGTTACAATAACTCGTACCTTTACATGTTCGATATGGTTCTGCGCATTAAATCTGGGATTCAAAGACAATGCATACGCTATCAATATGTGCATTCTTTGCGTCAAGTCGGTTAACTGAATCCAAATTAGTAGGTATTATTTTTCAAATGAAGCATTCAACTGTAGCATGTTGGTGGAATTTAAAAGTTTATCATGCAACATTATTCAACACCACACAAATTATTATCCCCCTTACGAATGAAAGTCATTTCAATCAAAAGCACAATCATTGAACAGCATATACCGGACTCGAATATCGTACAGTATCATACATGTAGTTTACACAGAACAATAAAGTCGATCTTTCATTTAATTGTGTTTAATCTCTGCAAGGATATTTTTAATTTTGATTAGTTGTCGGCATAGTTGAGTGTATAATTGCAGTCGTGTTGTGCGGCTTGGCTGAGAGCATCATTTCAGCCTTGTTGGACGGCCTAGTTGAATGTATTATTTCCGTCTTGTTGGGAATATGATTTTGGACTAGTTGGGCACACTGTTTAACCAGCCAACACATTCAACAACAACAACAACAACAACAACGCGTTTGCAGATTAACTGAACCCTCTTCATCTTTGTGACATCATTGTTCATCTGTTCAAAACGGATATCCCACTAACAACTGACATATTTACTACAGAAAAACAGAATGTAACCATTGAAGTTGGTTTCTGGAAGATTGATTGAGTATATAAAGTCCATGTAACTGCATCAAACCCCAGTTCTTGGGAAGATGTGCATAACTGATGCACAAACTTATATGTGCGTTTAATTAAATGCATAACATTAACTCAGACAATACAGCTTGTGAAATATACGTTATATACATGTCTGTTGTTTTTAAATCTATAAATATGCACCACGGTGTTATAAGCTAAAAGGCGTGGACGTCAGGGCTGGCTCAACTGTCGGATACGACCTTAACCTGATAATTAAGATGTAAGTGGCTAGATTCTTGTTTTATCTTTAAACGATGCCTCGATTGCAGGTTTCTACTTTACTATTGATGTGCGCAGGACTTTTTAAAATAAAACAACGCTTTTACGTAACAGAAAAATACCACTGTGTCCGATGTTTGTATCAATATCTTCCACACACTAATAATAATATTGGTTTTAGCATGTGTTAACCGACAATATGTTATAATTACATGCTATTGTTTCCTCTGGAAATCAGGTTTCATTATAAAAAAATGAGAAAGAAATTCGCAACCCTAAATTATTATTATTAAGATTACACTTCATTAGACTCGTTCATGTGGACAACACTGCATTTTATATGAATAAGTTTTATCATAAGGCTATCATATGGGAGCGTAGTACATAGTTTAAGGTAAATATTGAGTTAAAAAGATGCTGATGACAAAATTAAATCGTATACATTAAATTAACCTTAAACATATAAGGGTATGTTGGTAAAACGGAAAGTGTATCCCTTGTTAGTTAATAATTAGAGGTATTCCAAACAACGGGTAGGACATTTAAGTTGGAATTTGTATTGCCTGTTTTTGTGCAGATCTTTCTATTGCAAACATTAACTTTTCTTACTTTCTGCATAAATATAGGTTTAAAATCCATTTCATTACTTATACATGTGTGTTTTTTTTAAAAAAAAAGATATATATATATATATACATGGAAGTGTGCGTGTGCGTTGAGAATGGTTAACCTAACCTGGGTATCACAAGAAGGGCAGAAAACTCAACATGCACTCCAAAGAGCATAAGCATTAAAACAGAGTAAAGACAGGAAAGGGCCTACTTGAATTTAGTCATTATTCAGATAATTATTCATTACTTATTCATAGGTGTCTGTCATTGTGATGATCGAGGACACAACATGCTATTACTGACATTAAATTACAAAATTGTATGACCTGAAAGCTGGGAATTCCATTATTTCTATAAACAGATGTAGAGTCCTAGCAGATTGGATGTATGCATTATCGAGAGTACTTATATGTGAAGAAGGGCAGTTATAAATAAGAATCAGTTTCCAGGCAACTATGCTATGCATACAAAAGTAATTATGCAGACGTCCTTGGAAAAAAAAAGGTTATGCACTTGTTTGTTTATTAATAAGCAAATTATGATTTTTGAGCTGACCTGCCGTGAGGTGGGGATGCATTAATATTATGTTTTTTATTTTTGTATGTTCATTTTTAGTGTTACATTCCACCGATACCACTATGGTCATATTGGCGACGCACGGCTAATTATTAGGACAGGAACAACACATACAGTTATGTCAGGGTCAGCGAGTAATATTAACAAGCAGGCTCGCCAACACATTTCCATGTACACAGTAGTTAGTTAGTTATTATGGTTACATATATATTAATTGAACATGACTGAACATCTTTTTGCAAAATTATCTGTCAAAATACACATCGTAATGGTTTTTTCAATTAAATGTACACTTTCAGGCACCCTCTTGGCAAAATAAAACACGTATTTTGATCTGCATCTTGCCTGCACATTTAGCTAACTTTTAAACTAAGAAAACAACATGATCGCATACTTTTGAAATAACTATCCGGGTAATTAGCACTGACATCGTTGTTATAGATGTTTTCCTTAAAATCCAGCATCGTATATTTTCATATCTAGGAAATGATAGACAATAAAAGCGACATGTTCACTATCTAGCAATATTATCATCAGTCGTTACTTAAACTCAAGCATTTTATACAAGCAGTTACGCACTATTATACATAACAGGAATACGATATGTTACCTGTACATGTATAAGCTTTAGACAAACGTTCGGATATCAGCTTTAATTGGCAAGATATAAAATTAATGCATAAATATCCCTAGAATTCCAATTTCAATAAATGCAGCCATTTCATACAGCATGGTTATTAACAGACATTGTTGACGACACAAATTTGAGATAAACAGCAAATATAACAACAACAAAAACTGTAAAGCATTACCTTGAGTTTTCACTTTTTGAATATGTATTTACCATATGATCAGTACAATTATCTTCGTTAAAGTCCATTCTGACATAATAGCGAAATGACATGTTTTTCTCTGTTAAGCAAGATAAAATTGTAAGTGTTGTTTCGCTAAAATGTATGCGCTCTCTCGTGTCAGAGTTCCACTGTCACGTGTACATTAAAAAGCTGGAGAGGGGTGGTGGCCGAGTTGTTGCGGATATCTACTTGTAGGTACTCTGCACCTCACCGCCTAGGTTCGTAACGCGGTAGGGGGGGGGGGGGGCGAGATCTTCTATGTGTGGAGTTGGTTAAAGCTTATCTGCAGTGAGCCGGTGGTTCTTTCCAGGTATGTGGTACCAATAAAACAAGCTGGAAGTAAAGTTCTATGTGTCCTGACAAGCTCTATGTCTGATCCTAGTTTAAATTCAATATTAGGCGTAAAGCAAAGGTCGTAGTCATCATTTCATGCTCGTAATAATACTCACTCACGTACCTTTAAACTTTGCAATAATATCCATTTACGACTATTTTTGTTGTTCGTGTCGTCTCCCCTGTCTTGGTACATACCCGTTTCAAGCCTACACACATTATGTTGCTTTTATACATACATATTCAACATCAGTGATGACATCAATTGATATAACCATTCACAAAGAAACCTAGATGACAACGATTGATTGATTGACTTGATTGCCAGTACTTGAGTTCTTCGTGTAAGTGTTTATAATGTAGGTGCCTTAACATTGATTTTATTTTATACGTAGTTTAGCAACAGTGTTGTCGTATTTATATTTTATATTGTCGATATGATGAATGGTTTTATATATAAATGTTCAGCTGCAACTCAAATTAAAATACGCACTGGAACTAGTATGTTCTTATTTAAATGATAAAATGCATAGTATCAACAGGTTAAATACAAAAAAGTAGTTATCAATCACAAGTCAGGTAATTAATTAACACGAAACTCATAAGAAAACACTTTACACTTATATGAAAGAAACTCATTTATTGTATGAATATTTTTATAACAAAAGAAAGAATAAAGAAAAAAAAAATAATCATGAATAGCAGCCCCATATCATCTTAAAAGTAAATATTCTCTATCAGTAACATTAAAAAGTCGATAACATGAAAATGTGTTCATTTATACTGTTGGTGTGATAAATGATTAGCACAAAACAGATGAATAGCTAAAACATCGGATCACGTCAATATAATTTACAGCTAAACACGATTTTTCCTCGCTGCGTATCAAGAGTGATAGCACTCCGTATGCAGCATGCAACTCGATTCTAGACTTTTATCGATATACTCACACGCTTGATTAGGGCTATTACATGTCTCTGTTTAAATTTCAACAACGATGCGATTGTGTTGGTTCGTGACCAGTCAAGACTTAAAGTCTGAATGCAGTTTAGCTGGCGTGCATCAATTCGCTGGTTCAACAAATTACTAACAGTTAGATATCGTTCTTACTCCACAGCTAACAGGTGGACATAGCAACAGATCTAATACATATATTGCTTTCTCAAAATCGAACCAATCCATAACTTTACAAGAACATTTTTTTAAGATCACGTGTGTATGTATGATAAATACTATTTGAATTTATAAAAGTGGAAATATATAAATAACGACAACTATATTGTTCTTACCTACATATAATTAGTATTTTAATAATGACAAAACGACTAATCCAAGCAATATGCATGATTGTAACATAAGTTTATGCATTTTTTAAAATCAAAGCATCGTATTATTCGATATACGAGGGTTGATCAGAAAGTTCGAACAATGGTGCTATAACTTATTTATATATGACGTTCTATGCGCTTCAAATTTGAAACAAATATTTTTTTCATTTATTTTAAATATTTTAACCTGATTTTTTTTAAATCGAACAGTTAGTTTCATTTTTATGAATATTTATAATCACTACCCAACTGTACCCCGGAGCACGCCAAATTTTAAAGCAATGTAAATATCACCTGGCACGACTTTGACCCTTGTTTTTTTTTTGCGAAATTTCGCGAAATATTGACTGCTATTGACGTGACGTCAACTAAATTTGTTCACGTTGATTCTGACGTCATGCAATGTATACAACGCATTCAATGTACATTTGAGTGACGCGCATCGTTCACACACAACGTCCATTATGGTACTTCCAGAAAATGAAGAATCGCGAGCAGCAGTATAATTTTGCTTCAATTTAGGATATTCAGCCACAGAAACGTATAATACTATGCAGAGGGCTCAACACACCAAAGATATGAAGAAAGCTACTGTTTTCAAGTAGTTTAATCGCTTCAAGGATGGCAGATCAAACATAAGCGATGATGCACGCTCAGGGAGACCATACGGTATTACGCCAACGTTAGTGGCGTCAGTGAAGACGTTCACTGAAGAAGACCGTAGGGGCACTATTAGAGGTGTAGCAAAGCAGGAATCTTCTCAATGGGTCGATCCCGCCACCCCGCGCCGAGTGAAAGCAAATGCTAACCGGAGTGCAGCAAAGTATATGTTTATAATGTTTGCGTATACCAGAGGAATGTTATTGTGTCACGCTTTACAACACGGTCAACTCCGAGTATTACAGCAAGGTAATAATAATAATAATAATAATAATAATAATAATAATAATAATAATAATAATAATAATAATAATAATAATAATAATAATAAAATTAATAATAATATAATTATTATTATTAATAATAATAATAATAATAATAATAATAATAATAATAATAATAATAATAATAATAATAATAATAATAATAATAATTCTTATGACAGTTAAATAATCAATTTCAATAAATATTATGACTATTTTAAGATATTAATATCATTAATATTGATATTTGATGCTTCGACTTGCAGATTCACGTTTATTCTGCAGTGTCATGTTTAATTGACTCTTCATACGTTTTAATTTTCAGGTGTTAAGGAGAGACCTGCAACATGCCATTCGCAAGAAACGTCCGGGAACGGAGCTCAATAATTACTACCTCCACCATGACAACGCTCCCCTGCACGTGTCCCAAGTCACCCGGCTGGAGATGTCCCTCTTGGACCTTGAAACAATCCCGCACCCCGCGTATAGTCCCGACCTCGCCCCAATGGATTTCTCCATTTTTCCTGAGGTACTTAAAACACATCCATACTAGCAAATATTGAAAATATAATTTAAAAAATGTTTCAGAAATGACAATACGTTTACTGCAAACTAAACACCACAGTTAAAATAAAAAAAATAACATAAAATTTCAATACGAGATAATAGCAGAAATAATATTTTTGATTCATTCTATAAAATTAATATAAAATTATGTATTTAAACTTTTCAAGCCAATCGTCAATATAAATTATTCATATCTCAGGTACGTGGTAAAATGACTGTTATCTGCAATTGTCTGGAAGGTGAAGATGAAGTCCAGATTGCGAGGTAACCGTTACAGCGGCCTACCGGAACTTCGACAGGCGTTGCACGAACGTGTTCTCTGCCCGGATTCACAGACATCAGAGATGTATACAGTGTCAGAGTGACTTTATTGAAAAGTTGTAGTAAATCCTATGACATTTGCGCTTGTTTCGGTTGTGAGACGTCGACGCGACGTCGATTTCGACGTCATTTATGTAACCCCGGGGTGCTCCGGGTCGAGTTTATTGTATTTGCTATTTCTTATATAGATTTTGTATTTGTTATGATATTGTTATGATTTTTTTTTCAGATATTGTTCATGAGATATCAGGCTATATCATATTAACATTTTAAATGTCTGCGCTTGTTAGTTGTCAAGTTATAGTACCATTTTACGAACTTTCTGATCAACCCTCGTATATTGACTTTAGCCGGATGTACATACATTTTAAATAGTGAATCATTTGTAGACATACTTGTATCATCAAGAATAACGTTTATGAAAACATCCAATGTAGATGTCAATGTATCATTTTCCTGATTAAGCTAGTGATAATTTGAACTCAAACTTCGTCATCTTCGTCATCTAGATCAAACTAGACGGGTCATTAACACATGGCTATAGACATCATCATACGTATATGACAATTATGTTGCAAACAAGTACAAAGAAAAATCATTACATTAAAAATAAGTAACTTGTACTCATACATAAATGCAACAATGCGGAAAACGGCTTAGCTTTAGTACAGGCAACTTATACTAAGCTATACAGTTACGCTTTAGTTAAACAGCGCCCATATTAAGCATATGCTTCAATAATATGTCTTAAACATACACACACAAACACGCACCACCACTTAAACATATAATTACTTAATTAATTAAATAATTAGTTAATGCTTCATAAAATTACTTGGAACTGCATAAAAAAGATACATACAGACACAGCTCAAAGAAAAAAACAAAAACTATATAATAACTACACATTTAAAAAAATGAAAAAGCAATTCACACGAAACGTGAACTATATATTTAATGTAAGGATGCGTTTATCGGTATTTAACACATGCCATGTCTGGTATTGTCCTGTCTCAGACAGGTAGTTTCCCTATGTATGGAATACGCGATAATTTCAGTTATAGCAATTGAAACGCGTACACTCACCAGGCAATCTAAAATCGAAATGTAAGCGTCATATTTATGTAAAATAAAAGGATATAGCATGTCGTACTTTCTTACTTAGTTGTCCATCACTATGGGGTTCCAGATAACGTATACCAGCCCAAATTATAGCATAGATCATACGTCTTAACACACTATGACAGATGTCTTTCCGTTTTGTTCTAGTTTATAATACATGCTTCTTTACTAAGTTTTATTGTGGCATACTCAGATGGATATGTATTACCATCCTTTCTTTTATTACCGTCTGTTTATTGAATAATTAATCCATGTTCCTTGAAATGATTTACATCATGCACATGCAAACGAAATACAAGACACACATTGTAAAAAAGCACTGCACATTTAAATATAAATGTATGTGTGTTTGTGTATGTATATATGCATGTATGTGTGTGTATGTGTGTATGTGTGTGTATTAGCATGGTTTCTTTACAGTTACCATTGCCCTATACATTCTAGGCATACTGTACATGATCAATTCATGTTTTCAAATACATATGGTTAAAATGAAAATAATGCGACCTGTCATGAGGTCTTCACCATAACGAGGCATTGTATTAGCAGAATGCAAAGATGAACATGTGCATCAACTACATGACCCCTAGACACACCCTTCAATAGCATGGCCATGTAAATATTTACGAACATACATAATATATATATATAACTTTAAAACAGGCGAAACACACAACGTGAAGCTTCCAATATTCAATACAACAAGGTATAACACAGGCCACAACTGTGAATTCTCGTAGAAGCTGACACTCATAAGGTCACTTATTAATTACTCACAATCGTAATGGAAAGGTGCACTTATAAACAAGTCAAAATTCTCTAGCCTACACGTATACCACATAATGTCAAATATTGGAAAGAACCCGCTCCTGATCGGCGATTTCTCTTGCAAGGTATGAGATTCTTTGTCTGCGCTCATGGATTTCGCGTTCTAGTCTCTGTAATCCTTCTCTGCAGCTTTCTTTAGTATGCGTTTCAATGACCATACCTACAGCATATAATAAATCATTGCAAATATGTATACACGTTAATACCCATTTTACTGCATAACAATGTTCAAGTGATAGGATAATTATTGAACAACTATTAAGAAGTTAGTACGGCAAGATTTACTTACAGGCATTAAATGACACAGCCGATAAATCAGTGGCTCGTCAAAACAAAGGTAGTTTAATTATATCGCCCTTTAAATTACAGAACTTCTAAAGTAACTTTTACTATTTTCTGCATGCACAACAACTACAGGTGACACAATTTCTTTAGCAACTGTCTTTACGAAAAAAACGGTATGCTAATTAAATAATCATATTCTGAAATCATAATAGAAGTTATTTGTTTCCGAAAAAAATAACAGTGTAGTGGTACCGTATTCGTTAAGATTCTTGCATGAATAAAACTGTCTAACAATTAGTAAAACAAATTACGTAAATGTACAGTGCTAATCCATCTGTTAAAGCAACGGTTAAGATATGTGTGTACAGACAAATAGTAGTGTTTAGCACATACATACCAAGTACTCTAATTGCAGCACCCGTAGCAACACCAGCTGAAGCTCCAATTGCACTACCAGCAGCAGCACCAACAGCTACACCAACCGGACCACCGGAAATACCAACAATTCCACCGACAAGCCCACCAAAAACACCACTACTGACACCGAGTATTGGCGATTTATTTTCTAGTTCGACATACCGTTGAATAAGTTTGTTTAGAATTAGTGTTTGTTCCACAATTTTTACAATTTCTTCCTGTAGTTTCCGTTCTTCTTCTTTGAGATTACTTATCTATAGAAATATAAAACAAATGCTTAAAATTTATATCTATTATAACCATATCCAAGATATTGACTTCGCAGATAATGTATGTGAGGCTATTTGGCAAATAGTTTCTGCCTTGCTTGATAAGATGTATTAGTCACCAAAAAAAACTAAACTATTTACGCATTACTTTGTCGTTGATGTATTATAGAGTGCGAAATATGCGGGCCATGCTTTTTCCCTTTAAGTTAATGTAAATGCGATTGTTTAGTGTGATTGTATGATTAATTTACTTCATTTAAAATAGTTGAATTGGTGAGCGGGGATATTGTTTACCTAACTATTTCCCCTCAAGATCCTATCGTGCATGACGTCACACAAAAATTATTATATTACAAAACACTACGCAATACATATCACATGTTTTCACACGGTTTATCCGTTAATTACATATCATCTTATCGCGTTTTTCTTTCCAGACCTAGAAGCTAAACAATACAAAGAAATAAATGAAATATTATGAAACACTATTTTAAAATACATAATGTTTCAAAGAAATGTCATCCAATCTAATAATCAAAATAATATTTCAAATAGAATTAAAACTCGTTCCTTCCATAATCAGTTTAATTAAATATATCCATAGATGAGTTTGTAACGCAATAGGAATATTAACTATTTATCTAACATCTTCTCAAGGACAGCTGGCTGTCAGCATTTTCACCGCATGTTCATGTTTAGGTTGAGTTATATTGAAACCGTAACCGTTGGTATGTTATACGTCATTAACGACTAAATGGATAAATATGTCCAGTAGAAAATCATTGGTTAATAATAAAAAATATGAAGATTCTAGATGGACGGTTTATGCAGTCCTAACTTACTCACAATAGCAATATTACAGACATGAATAACTTCAATAGTTCTCGGCAGAGTTATGTCAATTTTACTAATATATTTCATTTCAATATACTTGTTTACTTCCTTAAGATATAATCGGATATGATTCTGATTGGTTTGGTAGGACTGCAGATACAATATAGCTGAAATAGTCACAAGATACCCGACGGATATAAAATGTTATGTCTTAAGTAATGCCACTAACGAATGTCTTTACGGCATATTACATTCGTTCATGTTTTGCAACATCGGTTTGCACTTGGTTAGAGACATGGTAACATTTCGTAATACAACACTGTATATATTCTTTTGATCTGAAAGCAAAGTAGTACGCCTTTGTCACACTATTTAAATGCATGCATGCTATCTTATGTTTACTTAAATACTAGCATGGCATTTAAACACGATAATTATCATGTTTGCCAAACGCCTAACTATATCAATTATATCAAATATATGTCAGTTTTTGTTGCATGCGGTTCCAACATAACTCGTTAAAGATCGTGTGCGTGTGTGTTTGTGTGTGTGTGTGTGTGTGTGTGTGTGAGAGAGAGAGAGAGAGAGAGTGTTTGATATCGTGCCTGCGCGTGTGTGTGTTTGCATATATATATATATATATATATATATATATATATATATATATATATATATATATATATATATATATATATATATATATATATATATATATATATATATATATATATATATATACATATATATATATTGGTTTTGCAATCTACATAACTTCGTTCAAGGTCTGACATACCTTGCGTTTTAGCTCTTCCTCTTCCAATCTTGTTTCAGCTGCGTGAATAGAAAAGGCAGATACAATTACACTAAAAGCATCATTTGACATAACCTCTATCAAAAGTTTTTTGACCTACAAGCAGGAGGCGTACGTTTTTTCACATGATGCATATACATCTTATATTAAAACTTAACCAACAGGTTTATTTTAAAATCTGATCACGTGAAAATGTAATTATAACATGGCGATGCGTTAAAATACGAACTATCTCCTTCGGTTCAGCCCAAACTCTCTTGATTTTACTGAACATTAATATGTGTGTGAAGTCTGCAAAGCATTGTCGTTCCAGCTAGTTATATTGCTAGTAATAATTCATCCTTCAGTATGTCGTCTAAATAGCGAATGCGACGTCTCTATGAAGAAATAGTCATCTCTGTATTGCTATATTTCCTAACAAATAAATAATTTAGCAATATAAAGTTACTGAACAACAGGGCGATTTGCATTTGGGACAGGTACTGGGAATAAACAAAGATGCTTTCTATTTATTTTCTTCCATTTTCACATAAAAATCGTCGAACACGATTAGATATATATGATATATATGTATATGTATGTATGTATATATATAGTTTTATGCTTCTTTTTCACTTTCCTTTTTAGGGATCTGAAAAACGATTTTCCTGTGTACCTTACATTATCATGGAAGGTGCGCATGATTGAATATAAATTTGACAGCTGTGAATGCGGATTGTAATGCAATTAACAACGTGTTTAATTTAAGAGAAAAAAACAACACAACAACAACATTTAACCCCAATGCCTGAAGTTCATATGATTTTTCTGTCCCGTGTTTACCATTGTCCTTAGACAAATGGGCTTATACATGTATGTATGTTTGTCAGCAAAACACTTTTCGCTTTCAATTGGTATTACTATTAATAATATCTAATTCCTTGTCAACAAATCTTAGTTTCATGCAAATAACGAATTGTATATTACATCAATACTTAATATCGGCGCATGAAAACATACACATAATTAAATTTCAGCGCAACGCAACAGACTAACACCTCTTTTGTGGTCTGTTTTATCGCATATCAGAGTCTCGCGTTAGTTAGTCAGTGAGTTACCAGGGCTTAATGAGCAATTTAAATTCTGCGTTAACCACTGTAGAATAAAGTTTCATATCGATTTTATATTCGTTGTTTTAGTGTTTACAAGATTCCTTAGCTATCATTGACTTCACAATCATCGCCAGTGTTCATCATGTCAAAAGGAATTTATGTTGTTTGGTATCATGTTTAATAAGTCATCGTTTTTCTCATGTTTATATTAGTTGTAGTTGAGTTTTAGTAGTTTGTGCATATTGTAGATTGTATTATGTCGAGCACATATGTGTAAATATTACGCTAATTTAAACCTCTAGAACTCAATGCCGAGTATCAATTTATGTTCATTGTAACTGTAGTTAAATGACCTGAAGTCACTGACGCCTTAGTGCCAGGGATGGTTTTCTTTCAGTCAAGGTAGTGCCGAGAGCGGTTGTTTCGAACATTAAAGTTCAAGGCCAATCTGCTCGAGCACAACCTGACATGATGTCCTTTCTTAAAACACAATGCAGATAAATTAATTTAATAGCATAATTTGATTTAGCCATTAATGCCGTTGTTTTCAACAGCGACCTGTAGACGTTTATTATATCACAATATCTGTTACTGGCTCAACATTACCACATGTCATGAGACGGCATACATAAAACATGAATAAAATATACAATGACAAGATATGGAAATATTCCTAAATAAAGCTAACTGGGCAGGTGTGGTTAAACAGATCCTAGACTGTTCAGGTTTTAGTGATGTATGGATGTGCCAAGGTGTTGGCAGAAAAAATGTTTATCTCTTTTGTAAGCAAATATCAAATGATTGCTAAGAACAAAATGGTTAGAAACGAGTTATGAGCGTATACATATGAACATGCTCGTTCATTTGGCCCATCTAGATAATTTTAATTTTACAAAATTCAGAAGTGAACTTCACAATTGCGACTCTCTTCACACAGACTATATATGGAGAGACAGTGCGCTGGCAGAACCCCCCCCCCCCCGCCCCACCCCACCCCCTACGCCCTTTCATGAAATAATATGGAAAATATGTTCTGCGGTAGAAGATGAATATCACTAAATACTTGAATGTCCAGCTTTTAGCATTTTAAGCAAGCATTATATCAAACAATATTGTTAAATTTAGCCAATTGTCACTAGCCACCACTAGCATGGTGAAATCGGCCTTGCCGTTAGGGGCTTTAGAATTCTCCAGAACCATTCAAAGGAAGCCCACCTGTTTGCCGTGTGTGGCGACCCTGTAACCTTATGACGACGGGATCCTGATGGTTGAGGTCAGTGGGGGCTTGTCAGTGATGACACCACTGACCAATACACCATTTTGGCCTTGAGTTGAGGAGCAGACGGGTGGTTATATTGGTACGGTATATCCAATCGACTCGACGAGCTGGTTTTGCGTTTCTTCCATCTCCCTTTGATACGCCCTTAACTAATCTTATACTTTCCACTCGTATTTCTATTATATCATACCATGTTACGCAAACCTCCTTCTTTAAATTTCTCCTTGAACTTACAACCCAGTGATCAACCGGCCAAACGGATTAACCTGGCAACATGTTACTTCGGTATTACATGTCCGAGTATAACATATAATATATATAATATATATATTTAATTAATCATTGGTATTGTCGAAAATGTCCAAAAACAAAAAGCGAACACTTCTTATTCAAAATAGCAGAACAAATATCCGGAAAGCTTTTAAAAGTAACTGATTTTGCGGGAACAAAACTAAAAACATTTCCCCATTCCGCTCTTAACCTTTCCCGATCTGCCTGGAGTCCCAGAAAGTGTGATTGTTGCTGAGCTCACACCACAAGAATTGTCTGGAGTTCGCATGATCTCATTTTCTAAAAACGGCACTCGCATTCCCACCATCACATTTGTTCTACATTTTCAACTCCCCACCTTCTAAAATCAAAGTTATATACTTATATTTTAAAGTTAATGTTGACATCCCCAATCCCCTTCGCTGTTTTCAATGCCGAAAATTCGGACACCATGAATCAAAATGTAAAGGTGACATCATCTGCAAACGATGCGGCGAGGAAACGTATGAACACCTCGGAACTCAATGTGAAAAGCCACCGACGTGTGTTAACTACGCTGGACCTTATGAATCCACATCCAAAGACTGTCTTTGGAAAAAAAGGAAAAGGAAGTTCTTAAAATAAAATATTCACAAATCATATCATTTCCAGAAATCCGAACAAATTCAATCCGAAAAAAAAATATGCAAACGTTACAAAGAATCAACATCACACTTCGGTTGGCATTGATGCCACAGCGCAGTGTGAGAATAGTGGCTCTTTTTCCGATAAAATAATCATGCCTACAAAATAACAAAGGTAGTTCGTCTTAATCTTCACAATCACAACAATCTACTAGTCATCCTTCATCAAAATCTTACTCTGCCCAACCTTTAGAACCTATTTCAAAGCCTAAGACGAATGCAGAAAGAAAAGCTGCCGCAAAGCAAAACAGCTTCAAGAGAAGCTACAAGCCCTTCTGGAAAAAACAAGAGGACCTAGTCCTCTCAATTCCCGGGAGAAGAGACTTGGCCAGTCCGAGATTGGATTGCCTGATGAAGAAGGATTCTCCACCAGACCAAGACAAAGCATCAAGGTCACCCGTTAAAGCTTCAAGAACATCCAATCTAAATACATTTTAATATAATCCCATGAACAGCAAAATAGTACATTGGAATTGTCGGGTTCTTAGAGCCAATTTTAATGAAATTCTACTTTTATTGACCACTTTAAACCCTGCTGTGCTGTGCCTTCAGGAGACGTTCGTGAAGGAAAGTGACTTTAAAGGTTATTATATATGTCATCAACTTTATACAATGCGTAATAGGGCGTCTGGAGGATCAACAATACTTGTCATCTCCAAACTACCACATTCAAAAATTAACCTTAATACTGATTTACAGGCTTTTGCCATTCGTGTAACAGTTTGCTCTGTTTATCTTTCCCTAATTCACATATTTCAAAATCTAAATTAGATGACTTAATAAATCAATTACCTTCCCTTTATATTCTTGTAGGGGACATTAATGGACACAACCCAGTATGGGGATGTTCTGATTATAATAATATGGGTCAAATTTTAGATGACATTATATCCCAAAATGATATATACCTAATGAATAATAAAACAGGCAACTTACTTACATCCTGCTTCAGGACGTTATTCATCTCTTGACCGTTCTTTATGTCATCCTTCTATATATCTCGATTTTTGCTAGGATGTACATGATGATTTATGTGGAGTGATCACTTTCCCATAATATTAAACAACGAATCAGTAAACTGAAGTGACAGAGCGAAATGGGAATTATTCTCAATGTTTTGTACCAAAGAATTGACTACTTCAACATTTGAGAATGCTGATGATAAAATACATTTATTCTTAAAAATTCTTCATTGCATAGCAGAAAAGTGTATACCTAAGACGACTACAAGGTAAATTATAGCAAAGCCTGGTTTAATGATGAATGCAAAAGATCCATTAGAAAAAATAGAGCTGCACTTAAGAAATTTGTTATTAAGTAGTACTAATTTAAATAATGTCAAAATGAAAGGGCAAAAGCAGGCGGATCATTAAACAAACCAAATGAACATCTTGGCAGAGATTTGTTTCGGGTATAAGCAGTAAAACGTCCGTTAAAATATTTGGTCAGCCATCAGGAAAAAATGCGGTAAATCCCCTTTAGCGACAGTTAATAATTCAAATCTAATGACTCGATAATAACAAAACGAAAGGACATTTCAGACACTCTTGGTAAATGTTTTGCAATCAACTAATCTCCAGAAAATTACTCGAAAGAATTCCAAATTAAAAGGATTGGATTAAGAAAAGTAAAAGCAACTTTAATTCAAACAAACATGACAATTAATTTCAACACTTTTCTTTAAGAGAACTTAAGGAAGCACTGAATAAATCCCATGATACCACTGCTGGGCCTGATGATATTCTCTATCAATTTCTCAAACAACTACCGGGATCACTAATTTTGCTTTTTCTATTCATAATGAACTTTGGTTTACTGGGGATTTTCCAAATTCTTGCGAAAATGCATTCGTCATTAAGGGAAACGACCTAACAAATCCTTCAATTTACAGATCTATTGCATTGACTTTTGATATTTGTAAAACTTTAGAACGGATGATAAATAATAAACTTGTTTCTTATCTTAAATCAAATAATTTACTCACAAAATTTCAAAGTGGGTTCAGAAACCAACGCAGTACACTTGATCATCTCGTTAGATTTAAAACTTTTATAAAAGATGACTTCATCAGGAAAGGCCACCTTGTTCTTTAACCTTGAGAAGGCATACCATGGAAACATGGGACTTAAAAAAATAGGTGATCTTGGTCTCAAGGGTCGTTAACCCACATGCATTAAGTTTTCTTTCTGACAGAAATGTTCAAGTTAAAATCGGGTCTACTTTGTTATCTGCTCATAAACAGAAACAAGGTGTTCCTCAGGGTAGAATTGTGTCAGTTACTCTCTTTAACATCAAAATGCGTATTGTAAAATCTCAAAATAATGGAGTATATGTTTCACTGTATGTGGACGATTTCCTTAAATTTTATCGTGCCAAAAATATAAATACGATAGAAAGGCAATTACAACAATGCCTCAACAAACTGCAAACTTGGAGTAACAACACTGGTTTTAATGTTTCACCCACCAAAACAAACTGCGTACATTTCTGTCAGAAAAGACTTTTGCACAACGATCCTGAGTTATTTTTTAATAACATTCGTATTCCTGTCGTCAAGGAAACGAAATTTCTTGGTGTCATATTTGACAGTAAATTATCTTTTATACACCATATTAAATATGTAAAATCTAAATGTCTTAAATCTTTTAACCTGTTTAATTTTCTATACCATACAGACTGGGGAGCTGATAGAAAAGTGTTATTGCACATCTATATATCACTAGTAAGATCGAAATTAGATTATGGCAGACTTATTTACGGCTCTGCCAGGAGATCATATCTCCTGTTGCTAGACATTGTCCACAACCAGGGACTTCGTCAGGCCCTTGTAGATTTCAGGACCTCTCCTGTAGAGAGCATTTACGTTGAAGCTAATGAACCATCATTATACCTTAGACGAGAGAAACTTGCGCTTCTGTTCATAACAAAAGATAAAGTTTACCCTAAAAATACAGCACATAGTGTTATTTTCAATCCTAAATATGAACACTTGTACGAGCGTAAACCCAGGGCAATTAAACCTTTTGATTTGCGAATGTTAGAACTCGTACACTCATCACACGTTCATTTAAATCATGTTATCATAAAAAATGTCTTTGAATTTCCACCATAGCAACTGAAAATTCCCGCTGTTGATTTAACTCTATGTACAAATAATAAGTCAAAAACAGACCCCCTCTTACTTCGCTCAAATTTTATCGAACTGCGCGAGTAGAAATACTCTAACTACCTTAAAGTACATACTGATGGTTGAAAAGCAGATTCATCGTAAGTAAAATTCGTTGTTTTAAACAAAAATTACAACGCGACTCGTCCATTATTACAGCCGAAATTAAGGCCTTTAACCTTTCTCTTGACTTTTTTTCAATGTTTACTGACTCGGCATTACAGTCGATTTAAAATATCATTTTTTGTCAACCCTCACATTAGAAAATTACTCTTAAAACTTAATGGAGCTTGTCTTAATAAGAATAATAGCTAATCATATTTTATTACATTGTATTGACCTAGTCCATATTCAGTCCAAATATTTTAATATCAGTAACATATACGAACATCCGATGATAAGATTGTTTGCTTCCTGAACGCGATTTACATTCTTAATAGGTTATAATTTTTAGACTGTTAACTATGCTAACGTTATACATGTTAACTGTTTAATATGTTAACCTGTTTTCACTTATAATTCATATTTTAAACTGATTTTTTTTCTACTCACATATTATAAAAAAAAACACTAAATGTATTTAAAAAAATGCTGAAAAGCGTCGCGACAGGTATAATCTTTTGGAAGATAGCATGCTTACATATTATGTAGTAGTCATGTACTACTCGAGTATAATGCCGCGCTATAATCAAAGAATAAGATATAAATACATAACAATGTATAAGTATCTTTTATTGGCAAAATTTCAACTTTGCCTCTTTTTTTCGGATTTGGGAATGATGCCATTATTATTACACCATTGATGTTGTCTGATAATTTAATTCATTGCTGCATGCATATGAGCACCAGTTAGAATTGTTAAATATTGCATATTTTATTTATAATGTTTATTATGAAAGTATATGTAATGCGGTGTTTGCGCATGAAACAAGATGTTGCTAAATCAGGCGCTCAGTGCCTAAACTATTTTTGTATCATGATCAGATGCACGATATTCATACAATACATTATATATTGCTTATTGAAAGATAATGTATGCATACCTTTATGTGACAAAAAGGATGCAGTGATGTGCTAGCATTATAATATAATAACGTAAAGTTAGACAAACAGTCACATTTGCACTGTTTCACGTATATATAAATAAATAAATAAATAAATAAATAAATAAATAAATATATATATATATATATATATATATATATATATATATATATATATATATATATATATATATATATATATATATATATATATATATATATATATATATATATATATAACCCAATGTATCAGATGTTATATAATGTATTTGTCTTATTCTGTTTGTCAAAAACAAGATTGATCAAGTTATTGTTACAGTTAAATTTCAAGCAATGCAAATTTGAACTTCATATAAAGAAACATATGAACCCGAGTTAAGACAATGTTTCGCACCCTTTATTTACATAAAATACTGCATTATCACTTATTTATGTCATAATCTTTACATATATGTTAATGCAATCCGACATTATTGCAAATAACACATACTAGTTTTTGTAATTCTGCATCGTCACTGTAATTATTTGTATAAATATGTTACATAAATTCCATAGTGTATATTTTAAACATAGTGCGAAATAATAATGTTCACGAAAAATACCACCCCTTGATCGCAGCATTTTACTCAGCACCTTTATATTAAAACATGTCAACAAGATAATTTCCCCTGTAGCACAATGCATTGGCCACTTTTTTCCTGACTGTTGTGCATTTATGCAATTTAGCAACATAATAACAACAGTGAAAAGGATTTACAATGAACTTAAATCTACCTGAATCTTAAAACGCTTATACACAATGTGTTTATGAAAACACAATTTCCCTAAAGCATAATTGGAACGTTGTACCGTATTTCGGTTTGCAGAGATAACTACAAAATGTGTTTAAATCTTAATTAATCGTAAATATTCTCATTGATATCTATGTTAACTCTTACGAACTTCAAATTAAATAATGCAATCTAAAATACAGCAGTAGATTATAAAGCCTTGTTTTACCATGTTAGTCACAAATCGACTGTATAATACGTGTGTGCCTTTTACAGTTAAAATGGCACGTGAGATTTTGTGACATATTTGTCTGCTCATCACCATCACCACTACCACAACCATCATCAAAATCATAATCACCACCACCGTCATCGTCATTATTACCACCACCACCATAATCTTCATCATCACTACCACCAAAACCATCATCATCATCATCATCATCATCACCAGCATCATCATCATCATAACCATCATCATTAACGTACCTCTGTTCTTCATCACCATCATCAACAATATATGAATTCAATAACCAGACGACCTTTGAGCAGCAACATGACCACAATTATGATCACGACTATTATGAGTATCATCATTAAGATTATCAGCAATTGCATTTACATAATCACGCACATCATCTTGATCAAAATTATTATAATCAGCATTATTGTTGGTGTCGTAACCATCATTACAATTTTCTTTCAAAAGTGATGACTTATGTGATGTATTCGTTGCCACATTTGTTACACTTTTATGTTTGTGGAATATTTATTTTGGTGCGCATATACAAACCTAAGCCACACTAATGCATCCCATTTTATGTACATACTCGTTTGATGCGCGTATCATATTCCAACGAATATATCACACTTATGATAAATTCTGTCTTACTGTCCACTAGAAATGCATTGTCGATCAGTGACGTATACAGCAAAACAGCCATCTTTAGATAGAATAGCCATAATCTGCCTTTCCTTCTTATACACCCTCAACTGACCGGACTGTTTTTAATACTTATTAAACTGCTCTGCCTGTTTTATTTGTTACGTTTCTGGGTAGAAATAAAACGTGATGCATGTCTGATTATCTCGTTTGGATCAAAGAGTTGACAGTGCGAGGGTCTTGGTGTATGCACAGCGTACATATTAGGAAATGAAACTACCGGTGAGTGTGCTGCCAACATGCATACAATTCAGTACGAAATTTAGAACTATATTCCAAATAACTTAGAAAGTCGTGCTGGCACAACAGTGTGCACGACGTCGGGCACGACTTTCACTAAGTTTAAGTTTTATTTCGACATTTGCACAACAACAGCTCTGCACTATTTGTTGGTAATTTTCTGCTATCTCAAGAAAGTGAGATATATACTATACAATGCATGTTCGTCTACGTCCGTCTGAAGCAATTCTAATCAAAGTCCCCGATTGCTGTCTAAGAATTATTGTGAGTTGCGCCCGTTCGAATGGGAAAATCATAAAAACGAAATGTATGACCAGAATTCTATTGTAAAAATTGTATAATTTAAAAAAATCATGTAAAAGAAACAACCTTTAACTTCTGTCGCCTCTGTGTGGTCCCGAATAAGTGTAAAGTATATAAAATGCATGCACACCTTACAGAAGGAATTGTACCTGTTTATCAATTGTTTTATTTTTCTTTGTATCTAGTTATTATTCATACATGAAGTTTCTAGGTCATATACACCAAACTTAATTTCAGCTGTTCATAAGGCCTAGTCTGCATGTATTTATTTCTTTTTGACATAAAAATATATGCCGAAAATACAAAATAAAACACGTCATACAACTTAATGTTGGTGATTAATACGGCATAATAATTCCGGCAGTTTTACAACCCAACAATTCCATGTCGACAATATGTACAGCCTAATAACTCCATGTCCGTAGTCTGAAGCCCCAAGTCGGTAATTCATGCGGCATAGAAACTCAAACAACACCATGTCGAAAATGTATACGGCCTAACGACTCCTTATCAGTAGCGTATACGACCTTATAACTTCAAGTATTTGTTTTATGCGGCCTAATAACCGATTGTTGGTCATGCATATTTCTGTATAACTCTATGTTGGCAATGTATACAGCGAAGAAAACTCCATTTTGCTTATTAATACGACCATACATCTCAGCATCGATAAGTTAAACGATCTAACAACTCCATGTCGGCCTATTATCTCCATGTTATACAAATGTAAAGATCTATGTGCAGAATAAATGCAACCTAAATCATTACAAAATGTGTGTAGGCTAATTTAAACGGCTTGTAACTTCATGTCGATGTTTCAGACAGCATAATAACTCCATTCCGGTATTTTCTACAACCAAATAAGTCGGTTTTGGCAATTCATATGGCCTAACAGCTCCATATTCGAAACTTAAACGACATTATAATTTAATATAGGTACTTTATAAGGTAAAATAAAAAAGACCTAACAGCTCTTTATATGTTACTTGTATGACCTAATACCTCAATGTAGGTAGTTAATACGGCCTAATAACTCTATTTTAGTAAATAATATGTCCGTATCACTGCATGTCGGCAATGAATAGGACCTAGTAAGTCCGTGTGGGTAATTTATACGGCCAAATAACTTAATATGGATAAGTATCAATTCAATAACTCCATGACGACAACGTATACGGCCAAACTGACTAAATATTGGTAACTAAATTCCATGTTGGCAATTTATAGGGCCTAATATCTTCATATAGGTAAGTTATACGGCCTAAAAGCTATATGTTGTTAGTTTATACGACCTTAAATATCATATACAATATCTTTAAGATAACTTATTTCACTCTATAGATTTTTTTACTAAACTCCTGAAAATAACAGTGACATATGTATGTATGTATGTATGTATGTATGTATGTATGTATGTATGCATGTATGTGTGTGTGTGTGTGTGTGTGTGTGTGTGTGTGTGTGTGTGTGTGTGTGTGTGTGTGTGTGTGTGTGTGTGTGTGTGTGTGTGTGTGTGTGTATGTGTGTATGTGTGTATGTGTGTGTATGTGTGTATGTGTGTGTATGTGTATGAATGAATAAAACTGTGTTCTTAAAACGTATTGTGTTGCATTGAAAAACGTCTGCTTATACACTCAAACCGAGGTCGCTCGAACACCGGATATGTAGATTTCCGAATAAGTCGTAACTGAACAGGATGACCTTGAATTTTACCTTCTTCGTTACATAGAAAAAAACCCAAAAACAATTGTTTCCTTGCACATGCTGTGCATCGAACAGTCAGATATGTTGATGGTCCCTGCCACTTATTTACCTGTATTTTCACACCTTTTCGATCAAAGAGTAATCTCTACTGATGTACCCACAGATCGTGTTTTTACAACTACACGAAGTATGGCTATGGCCCTGTTACCGTCAGCGGTAATTTACTTAAGCCGTTTGTTTGTGTGTGTTGTTTGTGTGTTGTTTTTACTTATCAAATGATACATACAGATATGTACCATTGATTTGCTTGTTGGTGATTTTTATTTCTTTGAAGTATATTGTTCAAAGAGATGTGTGCAAGACTTATACTTCTGATCTTGCAAGAAATGCCCCACTACCCAATAAAATAATGTTTTTAATCGCTTCAGTTTAAATCGTCTGTCTGTTCTTTCCAACTCGACATAAAAAAAAAAAAAAAAAAAAAAAAAAAAAAAAAACATTTGCTATTCGTAGTCAATCCCTGTTAGTCCATGTTATACACAACTTCAAAATTGCCAGTAGAATATTAATTGATAAATTAAAACACTTGTACTACTATTCGGTTGTTTTAAGTGACAATACAAACAATTAAAGCCATGCATTTACAAAAGAAAAACAAAAATGATTTAATACCTATTCAAATAGTCATCACAAACAACCTAAAAGAAACTCGTCTACAGGACAGATAATAAAAAAACGCATAGGGATTTGATTCAAGATGTTCATTTGTTGAAACTAGTCATTGTTTTTCTTTTTTTTTTCATTTTGTTCAAACGGCAAATTCTCGTTTCTATATAAATAGTTCTGACATAGATGTGAAGGTAGTAGTTTATTACATGTTTTAAAGAGCATGGCACGTTTGGACAAAAACATAACATCCGTATACAAACGTATGGACATACCTTATCGTAACAACTATACACAATAAGATGATTCTCTCAAGATCGACAAAATATGCGGGATAAACACGGAATTATTGTACCATGCATTGTTTAATAGACAGCAGTTTTAGGGTGTTTAAATGATTTATACTTTCACTCCATACTGCTTAATGTTAACGACTCACAACGTATAAAGTTTAATGCGGTCTTTAAAATTCTACGTATATGTAAACGTGATATACCGCAAAACTTATTGTTGTATTGTGTTTAGATTACATGCCTTGTAAATAATGACTTCTAACTACTTATTTAAACGTGTTACTGTGCATGTTGTGCAGTATAATAAAAAAACACAATAGAATTACGCCGTGTGTTATGGTCTGGATGTCTGCAACGGTGCAGCAGCTCGCTTCTGTTGTCTTCTTCTAAATGCAGAATAAATAATGTATTGTATGTAGTATGTTATTTTATAACGTTACAAAACGTTAGTTTACTCGATGTTTTTTTTAAATGAAAGCGTATACTTGTCAGAATTAAGTGGATTAATATTTGATGAAATAAAAACAAACGTTTAACCTGTATATACTCATTTCAAGGACGTGTTAAACGACACGAAACAACATTGACGGAATATAAAATGTCCCCTTTGGGAAAATGTATCAATTAGATCATGTTTCCGTGGTTTCCATGTGTTTTGTTGTATATATGTATATATATATATTTCACTGCAATCAAGTGCATTTAAACATTTGGATTACATAATTAAAAACTGGTAGATGGCTTTGTTTCACTTTTTGTCGCCTTTGATGATTCACAGCTGTAACATTTCTTATGCTATATTGACTGCTATTTTGAACCAGCCGATAAATATATATAAATATAAATATAAATAGACTTAGTGGTCTGTGCCATGATTATGATATAAGCATTTTACGTAAAGCCTTAATCATGCTTTTCTGACATGGGTCAGTGTTCCAGCATATTCAAACTGATTTTTTCTTCAAAAAGACACTGATTTATCTATTATATATAATGTTATTAAAAAGCTAATAATTACACTGTACATTGTACAGGATTTTACCTTGTTGATCACATGTGTGGTAGTTAATAAATTAGACAAACGCATCTAAACGCATTGATGTGCAGTCTTTGTCATACATTATGACAAAACACAGTATATTTACTTAGTGACTGTAATACGCATCATACGTCCCTAGAATACAAGCGTTGGTTTGCTTTTCCAAATGTATAATTAATTGCAAATATGTGTACGTGCATCTATCGCACGTTTTAACATTTTTATTTAACTTTAACTGATGTTTCTATCCGCTCAAATATAGAATTTGCTAGTGTTCCGACATACTGTTCAATTAAAACAATAGTAAGATTATCAATATTACCTGAAGGTGGGTCGATGTCCAAGTCAGTACCAGAATCAACTGCAAAGAATCGCAAGAATAAATCATTAGATAATTTGGCATAGCATCAATTCCGCATGTGTAAAAGGAGACCCATATATGAAGAATACACAATCCTTTCAGCAATGGCTTCACACGCCAGTTATTTGTGTTAAACTCTGCGGATATGTTTCCGTCAGTAACATTAACATCTTATTTGCAGACATTTTATTTATAAATTTATTCATTTTAAAGCACACAGTTTCTATTTAAACTTTTAACTTGTGTCGTCAGAAACCCACGACCAATCGATTTAAACTATATATATATATATATATATATATATATATATATATATATGTTTTGGTCTGCAAAGCGCAGTTGTAGGTATGTGTTATTGTTGTTCATATATTTATTATATTTTAAATAATTTTCAAAAGAAAACACACATGAAATATGTTGTAAAGATGTTAAACCATTTTGAATATTGAATTAGGATGTTTTCATCCTCTATACTACATACATGTATATTCTTATTTGTCACCGTTATATTATAGTCAACTTTTAAACTAAAGAAAGTAACAACACATTTTAGTTGTGTCATAACCTCGGACACATATCATAAGCTCACTACAACCTATTAGACAAATTAAAAATAAAACTAGGCTAAGATTTTTTGCTTAATAGGAGTAAATTATCCTATAGACATCCCCTTTTTAAATGACACTGGAAAGCAACAGTATCCGAACACAAGTAAACCATTCAATAAAGACAAGATTCTGATCAATAATCTGTTGGGCAGCAGTATCAATACAACCTTTAAAACAATGGTCAAAACGGCGATTACTTTGCCATTATAACGAAATATCAGTGACATTCATCACGATATTAATAATCGGGTAACGTTTCGGATTTGTAAATTGATCGTACATTGCATATTAGAGGTTTTGTTTCTTCTGCAGTCTAATATAATTATGGTTTCAAATTGTAGACACCTTATCATCAAACAAATGTTAAATACTTCAGTTAGTTAGTAATAGACAATTGATATTTACCTGGAATGCTAATATCCGGAGTCATATATTCAGGCTGCGCTATGTTTTGTAAACAAAGAACATACATTTAATGTATAGCATAAACTTTTCATGCAAATTAATCTGACTTTAAGAATGACAAGCATGTATTATTATTTTGTTTTCCTGTTTTCTTTTTTTTCAATTGCTTTCTTATTTGATTGTGTTCTTACATCTTGCATAACTCGTCTAAAACTAACATATTGTTATATACGCAAAGCTTTCATTATCATTGTTTTGTTATAGTGATGCAAAATAGGTATGCATGTGTCATAAAAATTTCACCTCTTTATTCAGAACAGTATCACCAAGCTCTTATAATAGTAAAAGTATTATTTATATATAGCACAAATTATACCTGCAAACTACGCAGATTATAAGCAAATATAAGTATCCATCTAATATCATCAGTCTTATTTTACTTAAATTATTTTGATTTTCAACGAATTTGACCAGCAGTGCTGTGTCATCTTAATAAAAGCGAAATGCATACAGCTTTAATATCAATTGAAAATTATAACAAAACGTCGCACGTGTTTTCATTTTTGGCATGTTTTCCTCACCGTCGAAAATCAACGGGAGTATTGATAGCATGTGTACTGTGTTATTTAAATGTTTTTTGTAGGTTGGTTTATTAAGGTGTATTCAGATTGTTTGCTCGTCTTTATCATATGTTTTGTCTACAGTAAGAGCAACGTCATTATTTTCATATGCATTAGTTCACTGCAATAAGCGTAAACGGAAAAGAAATTCAATTAAATGAGAAAGAGAGTGAAACTATTTATTTCATTTCCTAATTATGTCGGGAGTAAGTGTAATACTTTTCTGTAAACCAAATAGTGCCTTGATTTTCTTACTTTCTATTTGATTCATTGACCCGCTATTTATCCTAAACTGAATGGTATGTATGTCTCAACATGTCTTTCCCAAAGTTCACGGATCACATAATACACGAAAAAAATGTGTTAAGTACGTCCGCACGTCGATATATGCAACTTTCTGCAAACAAAAATACACTCTTCCAATAAAACATTGAATAAACTAATAGTGTACTTGTTTAGCTAATACTGCTATGTATTTAAATACTATTAACACTCGCATGTATACATGATGCCCGTAATAATACACCTATTGTAATATTGACAAACGTCATTACAAAGTTGTATCGCACACATTAAGGTCATTGAAAGACGGCCTTATCTGATTTCACGCTATTGACCTTAACACAGTGAGAGGTTCATAGGTTGGAGAAAGGCAATGGGGCGTGGGATGGGTCTAGTCAGTTGTACACAGACCCAGGCTGCAGCGATTTCAGGAATGGGGTGGGGGTAATTAAGTGTGATTAATTGTTTTACGACCTCTCTTCAAATGACATCTATGTGTATATTACATGTATCAAGTGTTTAGCTGTGAGCTAACAGCATGGTGTTATAGTTTGTACCCTAAACATAAATTGTAATACCCTAATGTCATTATTTAGTTGAGGTATGTAGAGCAGCATTGTTTATTACCTGGACTTCTTTGCGTAGGTATAGCTTTCGGACGACACACTTCGCCCACACTCCGGCTTTCCATAGTTTCCTGTCAAGAAACCCACATGTCATTAAGTTATTCACTAAATAGATCTTGAAAATGGTTTAAAGTCTTAATTTATGCCAGGAGTGATCATTTACATTTATGATGCTACCTTAAACTAAAGTAAATTCATTGATGTTAGTTGTTAATACATTTTTACAAATTAAAAAAAAATGGTGTTCCATGGCGTCACTATTAACCTCCTGGCCGCAGTAACGTACCTACATCAAAATTGAATACCAACGTATAAAACAGCCAACGATCTTTTTTTACAAAAAAAGCTTGCGGCACATATACTCTATCGTATTTTCGAGTTACGAGATGGGACAATGAGTCCAAGATTGGCATGGAATGCCTTAAAAATACCCGCCGAGCATGTAGAATTGTGATGGCTACCGACAATAATCACACTGAACAGTTAAGACCGTTTGTTTGAATCTGATAAAAATAATATGCGAGAGTTGGAGAAAGTGTACGGTCAGTTCATACTATGAAGCAATCGTTTGAAAATGGGTAAAGGTTTCCGCCAGGTGGGTGCCACATCGATTGACGCCAGATCAAGCGGAACGTCGTTTGGAAGTTGTCACTAATCTACATTCACGATTTGATTCAAAAGGGTAAGACTTTTTATCAAGAATCATTGCTATCAATAAAACGGAGGTGAGGTCGTATGAACAGGAGCTTGAAAGACACACAGCCAAGTGGCATACACCAAGCTACCCGATGCCGCCGAAGTACAGAATAACTCAATCTGAACTTAAATTTTGATGATTTTTGCCTACGATAGACGTGGAATTCTCACAAGTCACAAGGTCGAGAATGGTAAAAGCACAACTTCAATATGACAACGCATCATCGCACGGTACGCAACGTGGCGTCGTTGCTAGAGCGTATGAGTAGGAAATCTTGACCATTCCCCTGTATTCCCCAGACGTAAGTCCCTGTGACTTTGACCTTTTTCCCAAACTGGAGGAGGACATGAGGGATATATGTTACAACAGTATTGAGTTTGCCGTGGCCGAAAGATGAGGGTGCTTGAAAATGGTAGCCTAGCAACGGAATAGATGACGTGCTAAAGACGTGGAAATCCGCCATTGATCAAAATGGATGGATATTGATTTGAAGGAATGTAGAGAGGAAACAACCTTAGGTTATTTATTTCTGAAAATATTTAACAAATTGCTTTATATAATGAATGACCCTAGTATTTTATCTAGATAGTCTTGCTTCTTGCTATTTGTTTATATCTTAAAACTGATCGCTTTTGTTATGTTTTTTCATAACCCAATAAGAATTTCCCAAGAAGCATTGTCGAACAATCACGACCGATTCATTCGGTTATTCTCCAGTCATCCACGTGGGATATTTAGTGCACTTTTCGCCCTTTCTTGTAATGATATTTCAATGGTCGCTTCATAATCCGATACATATTTCAGTCCAATAAGACAGCTTGTTCTTTCATTGTTTCGATTTTCCTTCCAAAATGACGTCATCAATGCATGAAGGATTCATGTTTACAGATACCTAGCTACCTCCACACGTACGAGAAGCGGACATGTAAGCGTTGTTTTAATTGGCTAATATAATTTCAAATTTAATTCTCAACACAGCGATATCGTAGAGAAAGAAACCCACGCGGTATCAATGGTGTTAAACGTATCCATTAGTAGTTAATAATTTGATTACCGTTTAGGTATAGGTTAGTGTTCTTACAACAATACATACGTACCAGACGTTTGTTCAGCTCCTCAATCTGAAAGGAAAACGAAGTTCATTGACAATAACTATCTATATTTATAACGTCGGTAGACATTCGTAACATCAAAATATAATAGTATCAATGCAAATATCATCATCATTAGAGGTTATACCTTAATCACTATGAGTACCTTTTATTGCTCGTTATTGTGTATGCGATATCCCATGTGGAATTGTTCCTAGAAAGAGCAGATTTGCGGTTTATTGCGTGTACCTATATTACATATATGCATGAACATATTCATGTTACCATTATTACTTTAAGGTATTTGTTCTATGTTATCGAAAATATAGAGTGCCGTGTCTTGACTTTTTACTTTCGGACATATTAACAGAACATTTTGCAAAATAAGAAGATAACGTTAGCCTGTATTCTGCATTATATTGTGCCCAGTTTGAATATTAAACCAACTATTTCCCAAAATTGTAAAACTGTAAAGAACATGTACAATTAAGTACAACGTTTTGTTTTAATACGATGTTTGTACGGTCGGTAACTTGCTGTCATGTATTAATGTTTTGATATTGGTGCTAAGTTTGTTGTACTTTAAAATTAAAATACCTGTTTGAACAGTTGTAAACATTTGTGACCTTGTATTCGTACATGACGCTCTTACTTTTTTGTCAGAATCACAATTTAATAATTGTGTATTATGATGACTTCCTTTTATGAATTTATATTATTATAAACAAAACCGATACTGACTTACCACAATGGTATGGAGATACCTTACAATTGTCAGTTAATTCAACTAATATCACTTGAACCGTTTTCCCGAAATTTCACGTAGACAATGTGTAGTTACCGTTATGGATATGCATTAACAATATATTGATCATCAATTAAATACAAAACAAATCAGCATTTAGGTAACTGAGCATCCATATTGCTTTAAGAATGTACATTCTTTCAAATTGATTCATGGTCCTCTAGTTCTGCCTTCAAACTAAAACGCTACATTCTTATTCTTATAATGAAAACAGAAAACACGCAAAGGTCCTATAGATTAGAAGACATAATTATACTTAGACTACCACTTGACAGATTGTGGTGCTTAAGTTTTTTTCAGATTTCTGAAACAAAACATACATGTGCATGTTATCATTTAAAAAGCTTTTTTTTATTTTGCGTTTATTAACTATGGCTGGATTTTTTTAAAAGCTGTTCAAATAATAAAACAACAATGGCTGATGAGCATTGTGTCAAGATACACAATGAACAACAAAAACTTATTAACTAAGCAGTTTACATGATGTATTAAAACAAAAATGAATTCAAATTTAAAGTGGCTTATGACAACCAAAAACGTCTATTAGGGCAGAGATATATGATCATAGAAATGTATCAATATCTGAATATTACTTTATAGTTTTAATTTATAATTTGTAGTTTGTGTTTGTGTTATTTCTTGATGTGGTTTCACATGAATTTAGAAAGTAACTACTTCATTAAGCTGTTAATGTAAGTGTGGATATTGAATTGGTTTCATCTGTTTTTCGAAACATGTTATGCAATTTCAAACAATACATACCACTTTGGCCATGTCCTCAGTCTGTTGTTTTAATTTTTGATTTTCATCTGTCAGCTTGTCAATCTATGCAAAGACGAAGTAATTACATAAAACATGTACACATATTTGTCAAACATTTTTGGAAGATTAAACAATTATAGCTTAAGTATTAAACATATTTGCATAATAAGCCATTTGCTTACTACTCAGTGTCATTTGGTCTTAAGAAATATAAATGAAAAACATGTAAACGGACTTCCATGATGCTAGAAACGACTTTTGTATTTGTTCATTCAAATAAAGTCAATGCTTTTCGCGTTAGTCATATCGGACTTATGTATAGTGTGCTGGTAGTACCTCTGGTTACCCTAAAATGTCTTATAATATACATGTTAAGGCCCCCTATCCTTCGATTTATAGCTTTTTATTCTCAGCTTTCCTACTTAGGGGTAGATTTATCTAAATCGTACCGCAGGACAGACAACCTCGATATAATTGCCACACATAATGCAAGTGTTTTCATACATCTCACTAGCTGAAACCTGTGTGTAAGAATCAAATTAAAATAAAGGGCATTCTGCGTACGGTATATTCACTCATTCTAACACCAAAGCCACAAGCAGTCACATTAATACACGTTCAATATGCGACTGAGCTGCATAAAAGTGTATGTGTTCGTGTTAAATTACAAATAAGACATGCCTTTAATTATTTCTATTCTGAATCTCCATAAATAGAACAAACATCGTCATACCTTTGCTTGAAATGTCATTTCTTCAGCTGAAAATGAAAATGCTGTTTTAAATCGCATCAGTAACTTTCAAGTTAACCGAATACAAAGTTGCAGCCGCCCGTAGCCGAGCGGCTACAGTCAGGTATGTGTAAATCTTCTGCCACTTATCGCGTTAGTTCGACTCCTGATCGGGGCGAGAACTTGTACGTGTTGAGGATTTTTAGCTTAAATTAGTTATGCCGGTCCTTCTACCCAGACATAAGTCTAGGCTCTACCTCCACTAATAATTAGCTAAACGTCCCCAATGTGATAATAATTGTCTAGGTATGTTTTATCAAGAGCATTCACATAACAATTGTAGCGAAATTTGTTCAATTGAAAGTGATATGTGCAATAGTTTAGAGATGTTAGTATTGATTTAGTCTGTGTTATGCATTTATATTGTGTTAAATGCAAGTTCCAAACATTCTTTACTATCTCACACTTTGGTTAGCTCTTATCCATTGCCAGGCCCTTTCAGTCAATGCAAGGAATGTGATTAATACAACGATAGGTGCTATATTTTAATGATGGGAGTTCGCCGTCTGCATTAACATGAAAGTCACTTACCCGTTCGAGTATTACCTTTTCAATATTAATCTTATAACACTATACATGGATATCAAACGGCGAGCAATTATCAATATTTAGAAAATATATGTTTTCCATTGTGTCAATATCTTTGACGTTATTGAAGGGTTAACACAGACACGATGCAAGCGTAATGGCACATAACGTAATTGTAAAATGCCTCATGGATAAGGCATTCTTTATATGTAGTTTTGCTTCAGCCGGATAACCCCGTTTTCATGTAAATGTACTAATACAATTTCCTAAGTAATGCTTCAGGTACTACCTGATAGCGTGTCTCAAAATGACGGATAGCAACCAGCGACTTAATTGTTGTGACGTGATGCGTTCGCGTCTACCCAGGTTTTGTTGACTTGCAATTAAGAATCGAATTGCACGGGACAAGCATGTCTCATTCTACTACTGTGTGACTGGCAGTGAAACAGCAATATAAGGCCAAGCGGACAGCATATCATCAAACAATTATAGAGATGGACCTGGAAAACCACTTTTGATTTAACTGTCCCATTATATACGCATCTGTTAATTTAGTTCACTTTAGTTTTGCGTTATTTCTGTGGCATGAATTAATCTTTCATTTTGCTGCAGTTACCGATGTTAATTGTTATTGTGTTCGTCAGCGTAAATGCCTATTTCATGTTTGCTTATTCAGATAAGTAAACGTGTCGTTACTTTTATTCACACTTTCTAGATGAAGTAAACGAAGCTGGGATGTGCAAATATGGTTGTAAAACTGATATTCTTGCTACAAGCATTGTTTATGTTACAAGTCCGAGCATGATAGTGTATATTGTCTCATGTAACCTAATATGTCAGTAACTGTCGGTGTGTTACATGTTAAGCAAGTTAAACCCCAGACTATATATGATGTTAAAGTTGGTGCTAACCTATATCTAAAGACGACAGCTATCGTAGTTTGGGTATGCATCATGTGACAAGTATAATGCTACTTTAGTAAGTTGGTATATAATTGCAGCCATTTTAACATTGAGATGCACGTACAGCAAGTAGACTCCAGGTCAGGAACGCAATACTGCAGTGCTACAGAGCAATAGTTGTTGAACAGGAAAGTCATACGCGTTGACGGACCATACGTGACCAGGGTCTTTGCTGGTCGTCTAAGAAAGAGCTACATCGACTTCCGGTTAGACCCAGTGTATGAAATACCACTACTTCCGGGTTACAAACAGCTCGTGTACATAGCAGATGTGTTGTTATGAACACGTTTGGGCTATAGATACTGCTGAAGATTTGTACTACTAGAAGTACAGTATGTTGTTAATACTTCGCTATTCTGGCGAATCACAGCTCGGCACTACTACATAATCCTTCGACTGCCCAGGCTAGATACATTTTGGATCTCCATTCCTCCGGGACAATACCCGTTTTTCATTTTTTGTATCAGCGCTGGTTTGCGTTAGGTTATGGTTACAGTAAGAATTGTCGTTGCTGGTCCTGGTTATTTGGTTAAACCGTCAGGAAATGTATATTATTATATTAATCTAGTTTTGTTAATGCATTGGTAACAGCGAAAGGCTAACATTCAGAACGATCAAGAAGGCAGCCTTGCTATAGTAATGTATCGTGTATTGAATTTTTATTATACAGCGAGAGGTGTAAATATTCTAGTTTTTTTTTTCTTTCTTGAATAATGTCTGTATTTGTTGTTTGATATGTCAATAATGTCTTTATTTCCTAGTGCTGAAAGTAATCTTTATTTTCTACTTATGTAAATTATTTAATTGTAACCTGTCTTCGTAGATTTGCCTTTTGCAACCGTCCTGGCGTCACAAACACCATTCAGTCTATATTTGTTTAATGTTGATGACCATGTCTTACAAAAATAATTGTATTAAATGTGTTTACTAGATATGACTTACCTTTCTTTAATGTTGTTGCAGCCTCTTGTCCAGACGTTAATCTGGCCAATTCATTCTCCATATAAACGATATTCTGTACATATGTAAATAAGCTAAAATTGACATTGTTTGTTTCCATCTTTGTAGTTTTAATTACAATCGTAAGTGTTATAGAGATACTATCTTTGACAAAACACATATATATGTTAAATATAAATTCACTTATTCTAATAAATCTAAGTGTATACCTCTCTACTTTATTAGTAAATACTACACATATTGTTGCTTATCCAGATGAACAAGAAACAATATCATTTTGGTTGTCCGTAATCAACAGTGACTTTGATGTACTTATAATATATCTCTTGGAACATTTTTATTTGACTTATGCATATGCAAATATATAGTTACCATGATGTATTGATTATGGCTGTGGAATCCGTAATCGAGAACTCGGAATCCATGTCTCAGGTGTGATTTTCCCATTAATCGAAACATGTTAATTCGCTCGGAAAAAGACAAGCAGAAATTGTCCAAATATATAAATTACAATTTGAACATAAATAAGTTGAAATACGTCCCCTTTATAAAAAAGCGGCGTACCTTTAAACAAGTATGGATTTAATATCTTTTAATACCTGACGCAGAGTGTCCACAACATCATTTTCGTGCGCAAACTGCCTTCTGGCGCTCGAAAGCCACCCCTGAATCAGTTGCACGACTATACCGGGTAGAATCCTAACGTCACCAATTCTCAACTTGTAGATAGAACATGTAATATGAAAAAAAAAAGATTATTACAAACTAAAATAACCAAAAAACTGTATGATCATAAATACTGATTCTATGAAAAATCAGATATATGGAAACACACAAAAGCAGCGGATGCGCATTGTTAAGTAGTTAAGCCATTTGCTATAACACTAAAATAATATAATTATTATTGATGGCTTATTGAATTTGAACACTTACCTTTTCAATGATGTCAATTGCTTTAGTAATTTCATCTGTGTTTCTTAAGGCCTTGGTAGGCAATGTCTTGATACATTGTAAAAAGTCAAGAATTTCACCAATGTACTTTTGCATCTCTTGTTTGTCTATGTTCAGTCTTGCTTTGTGCATTGTTCGATTTCTCACCGTTCTCACCTGCAAACATATGTTTACCAGCTGTATGGGAATATATATATCTATCAATTAATCTCTCTTTATCTATCTATGCATCTTTGTATCTACGTATCTATGTATCTATGTATATACGTATCTATATATCTATCTATCTATCTATCTATCTATCTATCTATCTATCTATCTATCTATCTATCTATCTATCTATCTATCTATCTATCTATCTATCTATCTATCTATCTATCTATCTATCTATATATCTATCTATCTATCTATTTATCTATCGATCTATCGATCTATCTATCTACCTATCCATCCATCCATCCATCCATTCATCCATCCATCCATCCATCTATCTATATATCTATCTATCTATTTATCTATCTATCTATCTATCTATCTATTTATCTATCTATCTATCTATCTATCTATCTATCTATCTATCTATCTATCTATCTATCTATCTATCTATCTATCTATCTATCTATTTATTTATCTATCTATCTATCTATCTATCTATATATATATATATATATATATATATATATATATATATATATATATATATATATATATATATATATATATATATATATATGTATAACTAGATAGATAGATAGAATGATTGATAGATAGATATATAGAAAGATAGATAGATATTTAGATTGATATATATATATATATATATATATATATATATATATATATATATATATATATATATATATGTATATATATATATCAATCTATATATCTATCTATCTTTCTATATATCTATCTATCAATCATTCTATCTATCTATCTAGTTATATATAGATTAGATAGATAGATAGATAGATAAATAGATAGAAAGAAAGATGGATAGAAGAATGCCACAACACGTTTTAAGTTGAAATGCTGCTACTTACTTTATCGATGTTTGTAGGAGCAAACATCTTCTTCAATGGCATGCAGCTGTTAACCAGTCCACAGAGGGCAGTGACATCGCAGTCTGGAAAGTCATGTATGTCGCGTCTCATCCAATCTTCGAGAAACAGACGAACAAATTCAAACGGCGACGTTAGCCACTTCTGGGGGTCAGTGCCTTTCACCATCTCATAAGATTGAACATAACCATCAGTGTGTTGTAATATGAGGTATATAAGAGTCTGACACTCGTATGGCTTCGCAGTACATATGTGACGGAATTCAGCCCTGGTCTTGTTTACCAATTCGATGTCCTTGGCCGTTGCTTCTAAGCACAGTTTTCTCTCAAAATACATTTTAATCTCTTCTTGCAAGCTTTTCATTTCGTCTTTGACAATAAGCAAAAATGCAGGTTGGAGGTAGTCTAAGGCAAGTGTTGTTCTGTACCAATATATATTTCGTTCACTAATAATCTGAAAAGTAAGCTTCACATATATTAAGATCAGCGAAATGCATCATGTATATACCTTTACAAACACGTGATTACTTACTTGTTAAGTGAACAGTTGTTGTTGTAATGATGCAAATATTACCAGAGTATGAGATACTAGTGTCAGTAATAAAGTTAATAAAAGTGTGTGTGTTGATTTCCTTGAGAATTATAGCATTCTGAGACCAGACGTGAGAGCCGATGCTCTGTCGACATAACTTCAGGGGGAAGTATGAATTACAACGTTCTGAGACCAGAAAGGTGAGACGACGCTCTGTCAACGTGACTTCAAGGAGAAGTATGAATTACAGCATTCTGAGACCAGAAGTGCGAGCTGAGCCAGTGCATTGTTGTTTTGCGGTGTACAGATGCGTGATCGACTTTAACAAACTAAATATTCCCCTGCTACTAGTATCTCGATCATTTAATTATACATCTGAAGACACGCATTCCTTCATTTATCAACAATAAATAAATAAACAAGTACCAATAAATGACTAACTGTCTATCTGCGGGTCTGTCAAAAACATCTACATTATTAAGGGCAACACATTTCTTATAATGAAACATGAGGTTTCTGTAAAAATTATCACAAAATTCCATTCAGTAACATTACATTTTTCCTTAACATCAGTATTATTACATAAACTTAAAACAACATTATCATCACCAATGTTCGAAAATATATCGAAACGTGGCTTTTGGCCTAATCATAAGTTTGGTATCAGTATATTTTGTTGCCAATGATCATGGTGTTCCTTGAGCTGCTATGTGTTAGAAACATTTTGAAATCGAAATTAAAGTGACTTTACCTGCTGGCCTTCGTCAGATTTCTCTCCTAAATTAAACAAATAAAACATATTAACAAACAACTATTTACACTAGGTGTCTCTTTCATTCAAATGAGACGTCACAGTCATCAACTACAACCATATACATAACATTCCAATCGATGTCTCATGTCAACCCAATCAAAGCTACGCTAATGTTTAATGCAAAATTGATTATATGTAATGTTTGAATCATCCGCATTTGCATTGAATCGTTAATATGTTATTTTTCAAGTATTTTTCTCTAAAAAAGGTCTTCGATAAAGAAGGTGTTTCTTGAAGACATGGTCATTTCATTCAAGCTACTGTACCATACCTGTTGTCGGTGGTGATTCACGGACATTCTCATCCTTCTCCGAGTCCTCTCCTTGTGCAGCCGTACACTGAAGTAAAATATACCTCCCAGTGATGCTTCCTTAAAACATGACACTGTTCTAGTTTAGATACAATATTATTAAGCGGGATAAAGAAAAACAGACTTCAAATCTTGAACCTGATTAGGGATTTATAGAAAAAGAAAAGAAAATATATGTAAAGGAAACATGGTTATATGCTAAGTATTTAACATTTTCAACATAAGCAACAATTGTAACAATTAAATCTGAACTTAACTATGCATTTAATTCACAATGACATAACGTAAAGCTCTACCGTTTCTGGTTCCATCCTTTGAAACTGGTGGGTTGTTTCCTAAGTGCTGGAGTCAGGCCACAGAATGGTAACGCTGATTATGGATGTATATTATCGAGCTGAAATGTTGACATGATTTATTTGAACTTTAAGAAGTTACATCACACATACACACTCAGACCCACACATACAGACGTACACACACAAACACACACACACACACACACACACACACACACACACACACACACACACCGACACTACTCCTTTCACTACTACTACTGCAACTAATTTTACTTCTACTTTTTCTTGCTCTTGTACTTGTTCTACTACACCTACTCCTACTCCTCCTCCTCCTCCTCCTCCTACTACTACTACTACTACTACTACTACTACTACTACTACTACCACTACTCCTCCTCCTCCTCCTCCTCCTCCTCCTCCTCCTCCTCCTACTACTACTACTACTACTACTACTACTACTACTACTACTACTACTACTACTACAGCTACTACTACTACATCTACTTCTACTACTACTACTACTACTACTACTACTACTACTACTACTACTACTACTACTACTTCTACTACTACTACTACTACTACTACTACTACTACTACTACTACTACTACTACTACTACTACTACTACTACTTCTACTTCTACTACTACTACCAATGCTACTACAATGGCGATAGTAGAATTCAATGGCGAGTTCGAAAATGAAAAGAAAAGGTAACGTTGTTGGGCTCCTTTTGTTAAGTAGAAATCTTACAAAAATTATTTAAGTCACCTAAAATATTCTGCACAAACATAACAAACATAAACTAACTATTTTTTTATGTTATACTTCATTAATTATTTAATATGTACACTGTTTCTGCACAATACAACCAATTTCCTCACAGGGTAAAAATGAAACCAACAACACACATGTTCTGGAAATCAATTAAGTTTAAATAATTATGATTTCATAGAATGTTTATATTTTGTGATATCCATAGCAAAATTTATTGACGAGTTAGAAAATGAAAAAAAAAAGTAATGGTTGTAGGGCTACTTTCTTAGTAAACATGAAGTTTCTATGGTAACCACTTTGCCAAAAACGGTAAAAAAATATCTAGAATTCATGTTATGCCTTGCTCACTTTATAAGACACAATATAGCCAAAAACATCTCAAAATATTGAACAAATAATGTTTCTGTGTTAATACAAAAACAGCTGTTTCTATGGCAACAATATTGACAAAACATAAAAAACAGCCCATAACTTATTTAAAAGTTGAACTACAGTTACTGAACAAACAAAAAACACAAATATCTCAGTCCTTGCAAAATATGTGGTTAATTTCAATTAACAACTGTTTCCATGACAACAATTTAACTTCAAAAATATATCAGAAAGTTCTGTTTCACAAGCACACAATAATTGTTATGTGGTTCGTGTAACATCCAAAATGTCATTTTAAGAAGTAAAACAGGTTTTTAATGACTCTGTTAGACGATGAGACACACACATTTGCATTCACTTATGTGAGCTTTCTTTTTTGAAGTTTCGATACTAGAGGAAATGGTGGGTGGGGTAAGTGCGCCAAAACTGTCAGAAACATCATCTAAAGAAATTGATTTATCAGGTTGATGGTACCGCTTGAATGCCGCTAGAATTCAATTTGATTGTTCTTTCTTTGATTTGTTAACAAATTGGCCGCGTGTCCGGAGTTGTTGGCTCATCGTAATCGAAGACTTTAACACAAAGTGAAATATCCGAATAATATTAAACTATCTCCTTTTTGAAGAGTAAAATTCGGTGATTATCTTCCCTAGATGCACTTGAATAATGCGGGGAAATTACTACCGAAAACGTCTTTGTGGCAGCTTGAAGGTATATCCAGGTCATGAGATTTTCCTTATGACTCAATCACCATTCAGGTCAACTAATTGTATAATATACATCCACGGCAGGCATGGCCTGATCCTTATTATTCAATTACCAGGAATTGTTACTTGACCGTGGCAGATTTATTGAAGGGGTAGTATGTCCCTAATGACACATGCATCAATTAAATTAGATGACAGTAGCGGATGTATGAATGTCGAGGCATTCCCCTCTTGACGCATACACAAGTTAATGCAGCTGTTTAGAGAATATGAATCCATCTCATGTACTGGTCTCTGATATGCTATATAACAGTGTGTTGTGTGTAGAAGAAGTATCCACACCATTGACGGTCCTTGAAACCTAGTGCACTTTTCAAGTTGAATGACCGAGGAAGATTAATCGAGTCTATAGTCAATTTCCTTGAAGAACCATACTCACTGTTTTCTTGCGTTTGTACTTGTTCTACTCCTACTACTCCTACTACTCCTACTACTACTTCTACTACTACTACTACTACTACTACTACTACTACTACTACTACTACTACTACTACTACTACTGCTACTACTACTACATCTACTGTTACTACTACTACTACTACTACTATTACTACTACAACTTCTACTACTACTACTAATACTTCTACTACTAATACTACTTCTACCACTACTACTACTACTTCTTCTTCTACTTCTACTACCAATGCTGCTACAATGGCAACGACGTCCACTTCTACTACTACTTCTACTACTACTACTAGTACTACTGCTACTACCAGTACATGCTATTATTATAATCATCATTATTATTATTAGTAGTGGTAGTAGTATTTTTATTATTATTATATTTTATTATTATTATTATTATTATTATTACTATATATTATTATTATTATTATTATTATTATTATTATTATTATTATTATTATTATTATTATTATTATTATTAGTAATATTATTATTATTATTATTATTAATATTATTAGTATTGTTATTATTGTTTTTATTATTATTACTACCTCTAATATAACTGTCAATGATTCTAACCACTACAACTGAGACGGCTTCTGCCACAATTGCCCCTACTATCTTTACTATGACTACACATGTCCATGTTGAATTAAAAAAGTATTTTAGTCAGGCAATTGTAGAATATGTATCCGATGCACGGATCTTCCATGATGAGTCAAAACATAGTCGATACAAATGACTGTAAAAAAGATCCACGGTATAGCCTTTCCCTTTTGAGTCATGCAAAATTTAAATAAAATGACAATGAATACACGTCATGGCCTGTCCCTGATGGCTCATAAACCATTAAAGTCAAATTTGTTTCCACAGATAAGTCTTTATGTATCCACGGGCTGGGGAAAAGCAAGTACATGTCCATACACCAATTAAGTCATGTGAATATATAATATATAGCCATGGCATGGGTTGATGATGTCACCATTGAAGTAGTCTGTTTATCAAAACTGTTTCCACAGCGAGACCTCCTCCTAATGACGCATAGACTATGCAAGCCAGATGTACCCATGTCATATCTTATCCCTGATCAATCCTTTAACATGTTAGTAAAGGGTCTATAAAATTGTATCCCAGTTATGTCGTGACGTCTCATACACCATTATTAAGGTGAAGTTATATCCGTGGTCAGCTGATTACAATTTTCAATTCGGGTGACAGAGGAAGAATTATCCATTCTGTAGGCAATTTCCTTGACTAGAACAAAATTGAGGTCAACTGACGGACGTTGAAGCTAAATCATAGTCTGTCCCATTATTGCTCATAAAGTATTCACGCCAGATGACTATGTTTAAAAAAAAATCTACATGTCTCTGATAACACAACAATTTAAGCTTGGGTTTCGCTGACTATGCAGCGTGCAACAAATGCATAATGCGCATGGCCTCTTCCTGAAGGCCAAAACACCATTTAAATCAGGTGATTATGGAATGTGAATCCACTGAATTCCCTGTCTCTAATGGATTGTATATCATTTTAGTCATGCGACGTTAGACACATATTTAAGATAAAATAGACAGTATAATTTAGTTTAACAGTTAGCTATGCCAATCAGTCATTCGGAGCGTGTTTAAAAATAAAGATAAAGCAATATTAACGGTTAACCTACCTTTAAGAGTCCTTTAAAGGTACAAGTATCTTATGTGGACAAGATGAAATAAATTGTCCTAATATCAAATAATGGTGTTAATTCTTGTTATGTTCTGAACTGAAGATGTAAAGTGTACTTTAAATAAAGGAGAACTGTGCGTCTAGTCTAATACTTCGTGAAACAGCGATCTCGTCATTTATATGCGGATATCAAGTTTAAATTTTGCATGCACACGCGATAGATCAGGCTTAACAGGTTCGTTAAGAAATGTACCTTTCATCTTGCTATTCAACATGTTCGATTATGACATATAGTAAAATTAAAAAAAAAAAAAACGATCATATGCACACAGTGAGCAAATAAAACTTGAAAGGAAATAGTATTTAAATGGTCATTTTCTTTTAAAAAAGGTCCCACACAATATAATGTAGCCATTTAAAACCCTATCACAAATCTCGTGTAACCATTTCTCATATTCAAATCACTTTCTTTCCAAATGTATTATTCAGACATAGGTTGACAACTGCATTATATATCCGGCTAACCGGCTTGTCTTTTAAGCCAAATGGGGGCCAAATATGGCATCTCTAGCTTCATCTACCATTGCAATGAGTCTGTGTGTTTAATTCAGTTAAACTACTGTGCCATTACAAAGGAAAATTGATATTAATTAAGACGAATGGAAATGGCTTTGCATCGACTATCTGATTTATACACTTATCAGCTTAGTTTAACTACGTATTTTTGAAATACAAACATCTGGCATTATTTGCAAAATAATAAAGTCCATACATAAATGCAAAACTACATGTGTCAGATAAGGGAGTACGTTATATGTTTGCTTGTTTCTAGTGATCGTGTGGGACTCACTGGCCACGAAAAGAGATCCACAACATAAATAAACGCACGCTGCCACACATCCTCAATGTCCCGATGCTTATCTAATTACGTGTATTGACACGTAGCATGATGCCATAAAACACAATTTTAAACGAACGCGTTAGTGAAAGTGACAATGGTGCCGTTAGTTACATGGGCATAGTATCGAAACATTTCGAAAACAAGTCAGCATAATATTAAAGTATACAGCGGAAACAACGATGAGTTGACCGGATCAACATGCACATACTATAATAAATAGGCAACGACATAATGGAAACTTATTTAAAGATAAATCTACTGTGAAATTAAATAGTTGGGAGGAAGGAAACAAATATTTCAAAGTTCATAAAACGATAAATCATACCAGCTGAATAAATACGTAGAACATGTTCAGACAAAACTAGTATAGACTAAATATATAATATATAGAGAATACCAGGTTAGTGTTGATATAGATAAATGTTATCATGCGAGGTTAAGGAAATCAGAAAACAACCACCATCAACTTTTTTTTTTCAAAGGGAAACATTGAAATTTACCGCAACTGCTCCTCCCCTACATGATTTGACATTCTGATGCAATACACGAAATTCATGCTCGAGCATAGAGTAATTCGGCTATAACAAATAATTATATTTTACAATTAAAAAATAAGACAATAAACATGTTATTTCTTTAATGTTATTTGCGCTATACATAAGATTGTAACTTTATTGTTTATGATAATTAAAAATATGGTTAGAAAAAAAAGCACCAAAACACACACCCTCGTGTAAAGTTGTACATGTAGTGTGTAATGTCAAGGCCGTGTTACATTAAAGTTGCTACGCACTTGGCATCAAGAAACGCGAATTACATTCGGAGTTTGTGTGTGTTTGTGGATGTAACAAACAGGTAGCTTGTGGATTTTAATTGTTGATGACATTGAAATTCTGGACATTGATTATATCGCTATAAAATTGCGAAGAAAGTTATGTTTTTGACAGGGTGACATGCGAAATTTGGAGAAATGTTGGGATTGGATGTGGTGTGTTGTTATTGTTTACGTCTAGAAACTGTGATTTGTTAGAACCTTGGTCAAGATCTGTTCAGCCATCTGTATTTGGTTCTGCTAAAGATCGAGCTCTATCTAAACCATATGAATGTTCATCATGTAACGACATTTGATCACCAGGGTTTGTCCTGAGATAAGACAGATGATTGAATCTGAAACAATTACACATTCAAGATCAATTTCCTTCTCAAAAATTTTCGGATTAAATCTAAATTTTGACTCGAAATCCTCGTAGCTCATCTCTGAAACACTGTTTGGGTTTTCACACGATTTTTTATCTCATTTTTCAATTCAAACCAATTAATTTCAAAACAACACGTACTTATATAATCTGACATTTCAACAGCTGTTTTTTTTATGTTTGCAGACTACAAATTCGTACTTGATTATATTACTATTCCAAACAGTTTTAATCATATGCCTGCATTGTAAATTGTACATTTTGATTAACAAAGCATCTACATATTTGTTTGTATTTTTTTGTCTCACAAATTGTCTTTATTATTGTTAAATACAACTTCGGAAGTTAAAGATGAACTGTCCGGTTAGCTCAGTCGGTTAAGGCGCCGCTACGTCAATTTTCAATCCTGCAGGACAGAGATCGAAACTGCGCTCATTCCTTTGTTGTAATGGCCTTGTTTGCTCTATTTAACCAATCTGTATATTATGGTCTTTTTGGGAGATATCGTACGCATAATTACGTGATAAATGAGCTGCGTTCACGTAAACATTAGGACTGATCGTTTCGTAAAAAAAAGTAGTCGGGCTTAGAGCAGGTGCGCGAATATCGGTTGATAAAGCTCATCTTTATCACACGGGTTATATCAACCGATATTTACAGAGATGGTGGGATAAACGATAAACTCACATAAACTAAATGCGCATTGCCATCAACAATCAGATCAACTAAACAGGCTTATTGATAGACACACACTTTAACTCGAAGATGAACACCATAGTGCTAAATACGGCTAAATATGGAATATATCAACGATTTAAAATAAAATTGTAATTGCATACTACTAATTCGAAGATGTAAACAATAGAATTTACCTGATTTACATTTATTTAACATTCGATTTATAAGACAATAACCCATTGGTCTCTAGTTACTTTGAGAGTATTTCTTACAATGGTCCCAATGTTATATTCACTGTAACGAATGTTCTTACTAAAATTGCAAATGATTTGCCACGAAGTAACATACCTTTTTTGTTTTGTTTAATAAGTTCAAATTTAAATTGCAACCTAATATCCCTGACAATAATGTTGCTTGCCGTATACTTTTTTTATGAAACATCCATTTCTTTAGTACCACAAATTTTCGGAGCCGATATAGACTTCTGTTCTTTAATATGTAATATTTCCTTAAGTCTTACATATTAATATATAGTGAACTAATTATTGTTTGATGATAATTGTACTAATTTTATTTGTGTTAGTCAATAAATTGTCAGTACATAGAAAATCGAATGAGGAGAAAACAACGTCATATTGTTGAATGGAACATAAAAAGAGACGAGACAAGCCAAATATAAAGATATCGGCTCATACTTTCGAACAGTAAAAAAGCAAAAAAGGTTCGCGTGCTTTGTTACAAACCGTTTTGAATAGTTGTTTGTGAATCTTCTTCACATCAATGATATCACACGTTCAAGTTCACATGGGAAAGTAAGAATAAGCCCTTTGGAACTGTCAACTGATATAGCATGAAGTACTTCCATTGGTGTTGGAACTGTTTTAAGGAGAGCTTGAACCTCAAATTGTCAATCGGAGAATGTGTAAATAAAAATATCATTAAAATTAAATTAAAAAAACAACCTGTATGCATATTTTGGTAGTAAACAAATAAGTAAAATACAACAAAATATCAATAACATAAAAGGTGTTGTATTAAACACATGTCTTACTGAAGTCCTGTCATTAAATATAGCATAACACTCATTGGAGGGTATTGAAAGAGAACCACTTATGGGTGTTTAAATTATATGTCCATGTAGTTCGCATGTGCAACTTAGGTTCATGTTTAGGTTTGCACAACATCATGCATTTCTAACAAATTAGGCCAATTATTTACACATTTCTTAATGATATTTTACGACATTTGTATTTTTTTTTATTATTTTTTTTTTTTTTTGTAAGTTAACATATTTTAGATAAGTACTGTGTTCAAGTAATATCCCCATGTTGACAAGTTACATTATTTTCTTGAATTTATTTAATGTATATTTATCTTGTATCCTAACATCGCAGGGTAATGCTACTTTAACTTCTCTAATTTATTTTACAATGCTTAACTGACTTCGTACAACACCAGTCCCCAACTTTAATTAATTATGTATCCTTTAATTGTCAACTTTTAGTGCATAAATGTACGGCGATTGCACACAATCGACTTTTATTTGCAAAGGATATTTACTTACGTTTATAATTTTCAGGTGATGAATTTTGACCTATGCATGTCAGGAAGAATGCTTCATGGAGGAGACAGCAGGTTGCTCACATTTAAAATTGAGCCCTTTCACAGAATTCATGTTGGATGTTAATTAAGTTGCATGCAGGCGTTAAATTGTGGTACAAATTTAAGAATGTCCAAATCTCTAACAGTGCTGACTTATGTTTATCATGTGTGCACCTATAATGCAAAGCTTCTAGTGGTAGTTGCTTACCGCAAGGGAACACTGTTTAAAGGCATAGTATGTGAGTATATTTCAACATTGTTGAAATTCGACATTTCAAACGTTGATGCATTTGTATTTAGTTTACACACTGTACAAAGCAATTATTAATGTATGATGACCGAACATAATTCAAGAATGTATTAACACGAATGGGTGGTGAGTCTTATTAGTTCGGTTCACATATGTGTTCCTTTCCCAACTGATTAGTTTTTAGTCTGTACACTTGAAGACATTCACTTTGTCGTTCACAACACACATCTTTTGTAATAGCCTATTACCTCTTAACAACATTCCTCTTATAATAATTTATACACAGCCAAACGGTCTCTTTTATTTATTTAATGTGGTATGTGTTGTTCTTATGTATATTTGAACTTGCCATCTGCGCAGATTATTTTAATGGGGGTATATTTATATTTTGCGTAACTTTCTTTCAAAATGAAAGGTGCTTGTAAGCGTTTTTTTTTATTCCACTCGACCTATTGATTATATTTAAATATTGAACCAATACAAGTTAATATGCTTAGTGGACCACGACCGCGGCAGTTGTCAGTGAACTTATATCTGTTTAATAGTAACATGCTTGCTTGGGTACGTGTATCGATACCATTCATGCTTTCACAAGTAGAAGACCCACAACATTTAATACAGAACACAGCAACATAGATTGTAACAGCAATATGAACAAAGCTTATAACACCATACATGAAAGCAATTCCTGTGTTTAGAAAAACTTAAATTTCTGTTATAACAACAATTAAAACACTTAGTCGAATACAATACATGATAGATCACAGATATTAGCATTACAAGTTCAATAAATCTTCCTGTTGTTACAAATCAGCATCTTTCGTTCAAATCTTTGAAGGTAAACTCAGACATATTTTTGATTTTGAAAACATGCTTTGAACATATGATGACCGAATCACCATGCAAATAAAATCGTTTGCAATTTAGGTTTACAGTACATTATTAAAACTATAACACATGATAAACCATGAATATGTATTATTATATAGCTATATTTATTTTATTTCTGTAATAGAGTGTTCTCTGGCAGTAGATATACTTTTATATATGTTGCAGGAGATGTATGAATGATGGATGAAGCACAATACTTAACGAGGTCCACAGTCTCAAATCTGGTCAGGTCGCCGCTAATTTCTCAATAAGTAGTCCATTTTGTTGGAGTGTACACATTGCTCGCGAGTGTTATTCATGTCAAAAATACGACTACGTTTGTGTCGCCTGCGATAGAAAGGGACTTACAAGTACTTCCAATGACCAGGGTCTACACTGTAATGTCCACGGAACGTGTAGAAGTTTGAAACTAGACTACAACTTGTATTTACTCATTACCCATATATGTATTTTGGCAAGGAGATTTACCCACTTAAGTATGGCGGCTTAATGTCTGTATAAAGAAAGCGGAAATTAATATGCGGTTAGTGACATTTTATTTTCCGTTGATGTATTCAAGTAAATGGAAAATAATCATGTGTTTTGCTTGGTGCATTTGTTTTAAATATGTAATTGCGTTTTGTTTGGTTTTTAGTTGGTGGTAAATTAAATAAGCATAATTAAATATGATAATATGAAGCTCAAGTGTCCACCAAGCTTTATGTGGTTTCACTATTTTGTAAGGATTCTTTCATGAACATGAAAGTTTTTAAAGTCTTTTTCATGAGATCATGTCCTACACGCGTACTCAAACTCCATTCGATTATGTCCAAATTAACATGCGTATTTTTTTTTTTTTTTATTATTTACATCTACACAGGAAAATACAAAGTGTATTCACACTTGGTAAACTGTGTTTCAAGTGTGTATGTCCCGATCAAATAATGCCCATAATTAACTGAACGGATATTTTTTCATAGGAAAAACCTTTATGTGGATTGTGTCAGCTTAAATAAAAACAAATACAAACATATATATTTCCAATAACACTGAATCGTTTGTTTCACGATACAGAATTTAACTATGCTTTGATAATTTCAATGTTTTCTAAAACATACTGTTTAAGTATAATACTGATAGTTGTACGGTTCATATACTGGTCATGTGATAGCTCCAAAAAGCATTTTTCATTACAAAGTTTTTTACGAGTTATCCAGTGGGCAAGGATAACTTTGCATTTCATTTGTAATTATTCGTATTCCATCTACACGTTTACCTTTAATCTACAAGGTAAAGGGAAAAGCAGTTGTAGAAATTATGTTCCGATTGTAGAACTGTCTAAACTTTATAAATAGGTTCAAAGTGTCATATCTTTAAGCATTAATACTAATGTACTTGTTCGATTCCTCAAAGCTAAACTAAAATATAAGTACGCTAGTTACTAGCTTAGGCATACAAACAAATCAACTTACAATGTTCTTGTCACCAATTCCGTATCGATGCAAACAAATCTATGAGCGAAGGGCGCTGGAGATTCGATATTCATTACTTCTGATATCTATTGTGCAAATCCACGTTTATTCAATAGTATTAGAAACACCGGATGAAACACTATTGTTAATGCAACGTACAAAGGCCCGTACAAAGAGATTCGATCGATGAAGGTATTGATAAATGAAATGTTTCACGATACAGAATTTAACTATGCTTTGATAATTTCAATGTTTTCTAAAACATACTGTTTAAGTATAATACTGATAGTTGTACGGTTCATATACTGGTCATGTGATAGCTCCAAAAAGCATTTTTCATTACAAAGTTTTTTACGAGTTATCCAGTGGGCAAGGATAACTTTGCATTTCATTTGTAATTATTCATATTCCATCTACACGTTTACCTTTAATCTACAAGGTAAAGGGAAAAGCAGTTGTAGAAATTATGTTCCGATTGTAGAACTGTCTAAACTTTATAAATAGGTTCAAAGTGTCATATTTTTAAGCATTAATACTAATGTACTTGTTCGATTCCTCAAAGCTAAACTAAAATATAAGTACGCTAGTTACTAGCTTAGGCATACAAACAAATCAACTTACAATGTTCTTGTCACCAATTCCGTATCGATGCAAACAAATCTATGAGCGAAGGGCGCTGGAGATTCGATATTCATTACTTCTGATATCTATTGTGCAAATCCACGTTTATTCACTAGTATTAGAAACACCGGATGAAACACTATTGTTAATGCAACGTACAAAGGCCCGTACAAAGAGATTCGATCGATGAAGGTATTGATAAATGAAAATGAAGCAAAGTTGAAAATGGTAGAGATCAATAATAAATGATTTTGTGTCTGTTCAAGCATAAGCCCGTTTCGGTCGGGAACAATATGGTATTTTAAAAACAATTGTGAATAAAGTTTACACGCAATACACCAGCACTTGCAATATTTGATTTTAAGGATTTCTATGATTGTACACAGAATCAGAAAGAAAGCAAAATAATGGTCGAATCATTTCACATTATCATATTGCGAATATTTCACTCTAAACAAAAATGCACGTCATTTAGAACGATATTTTAGCAATGAATTTAGACAAAATATGTACTGCTATCAAAAACTTAAACAAAAGTAAGGACGTCAACCATAAACAAATGTCTTCCTACTGCTGGCAATCAATAAATGATTCTGCGTAGGTGGAGATAAGAGACGTATTACGTGCATGTTGAAAATGGGTGGTGCTTTAAAATATTAAACAGTTGAAGGAGTTGAAGGAGTATGTCGCTCTGTATATATAAGTAAGTCATGTCCGGAGAGATTCGGATAACCTCTGAATAGCAAATTCCTTGTCCTCTTGATATAAATAAATCGAAGCGCCCAAAAGCGCTGTTTCTGCGGAGTAAGCGACTACAGGTGTGCAGAAAATGGTAAAATAGTCCGTAGTAAACCAAATGTACAACACATTGACGACTGGAAAACAAGCAAGGATGCAGCTTAACAAGCGCACCTTTCCTTAAATTTACATTTAAAAAAATAATTTACAACAGCCTCTCTAACATCGGATAATAGAAATCGTTTTATTAAAACTCGATACTTTTCCCTAAGACATTTTTAATGAAGATAAATCTAAAATAAATGGTCACACAAACAATCCGATTCGACTAAAATAAACAGATTTGGAAAGTAGCTATGCCTCGTACACACCTACGACCTGCATCTTAATGTGCCTTAGTATGCAATTTCTCTTATCTCTCGTTCTAATAGTAGTTCGACCCGTTTCTTTAGTCAATAAGTGATAAGCGACAGTATTTACTTATCAATGTGCATTTCATGTTCATATGAATAACGCAATAGCCCAGTTTGAATTACATTTGAAGCTAGCCTCGACACAAAAGAAACGTTTTGTCTCTTTAGACGCATTGTTTGCTCTATACGGCAATACTTCTTCATAGGCAAGATTCATTTCAGCGAGTGTAAATCTGTTGTGCTTCAACAATCTAGGCTTCTCACCTAGAGAACTCCCGACGACGCTTTTGTAACATTTTCCCCATTATAAGTCTAACGGAGAAAGTTTTCTTTGCCAACGTTTGCTTGTTCATGATGGCTCAGTAAATACATTATGGGCATGCGTAAACTTAGTACTGAAACACCAGGCAGACCCTACGGATACAGGTAAATGTTTTCATTTCGCGATTGCTCGAGCCTAGCCTGCGATAGACGTGCATTTACGTAAGCCTTTTCTCCATTATAAACTAATAGGAAACTCACAATGAGGCTATACATACCACAGGCGTTCTTAACTTGAAAGAAAATAAAAACAATGAAGCTTCTACTGCTGCCACTAGACCAATGTTTGCATTTATTTCCTACAAGCAACCCACTATTTTCATAGTTCATTTTTTATACATAAATCATCAATCCTTTTCAAGCACGCCGAACATAAAACCGCCGAATCAAGATCCATTTTGATAAGTACACAATATAATTGCGTTCTATAGGCAACTCAAAATTGCAATTCCTCATTGACCTTACATGTAGCTAGTTTCTTTAGTTTGTTGTTAGATAATTAATCGTTGTGATTGTAAGGAAGACCATAAAAATAACCCTCTCGGTCCTTACTTATCGCTTCGTAACAAGATTCATTCAGTATAAAGGTTTATGTGTATCTAAGTAAGGAAGCGATTATAACTCAATACATTTGTATGAGATGGTTGTCCCAATTTAGGTTTACTTAAGCCATTCCACAGTGAATTATTGAGGCGGGGCAAAATACCACAGAAGCTCTGAAGTATTTACATAAAAATGTCATTTGTTATTCAAATAGACATGAAAAGTGCATGCATTTGAATAAGTTTACCAAATTTATCTTCCTAACACTGCCGGTAGGGGTCTTAGCATTCTTCGGCTGCCGCTACCTTTAGCGGGGTAAGAGCCCTCCAAAGGTAGCCCACCTGTTTGCCGTGGGTGGCAACCCTGTATCTCTGTGACAAGGGGATCCTGGTGGTTGAAGCCTTTGTTGGCTTGTCAGGATATGACTTAGTTGCGGGGTAGACGGGCGGTTATATAGGTCCGGTAAAACCAATCGGCGGGTCGCGTTTTTCATAGATCGCTACTATTTCCCTATTGCACACACATACCTAGTCCTCCTTCTATCCACTCTTATTTCTGCTTTTTCCTTTATTGTATGCCGTGCAACGCAACCCCTCCCTTTAATTGTCTCCATTTACTTATTATCTGATGGACAACCGGCTATACGGACCATCTGTCATCATTTACATTTTGTATTTCATGTAAGAGTATAGCACTTTGATATCACTGTCATTTGGAGGTCGAATACCCACTCCTGGTCTACGTCCACATGTTGGGCTCAGATGCGGGTGGTGACTCAGAGTGCCGAAACTTTAAATTCAATTCTCAGGGATCGCAAACGCAAATGCTTTCACCCTATCCCAACAATGTCTCCAGAAGACTCTGATACCGACACTACATCAGCAAATTCAAATGTTTTACGTTTTCATGTTATCCAGACTCGAATCACCAAAATTTCACCGTTCGTTAGCGAAAGTCAATTAAAGGCCTTATTGGAACAGTTGACTCTGTCAAGAAAATAAAAAAATGACTGCCTCCTAATTGAAACTAATAAAAAAACTATTTTGGATAAAATTTTGAAACTTATTGAATTGTATTCACTTAAAAAAATAAAACTTTCCCGCACAATTCCCTCAATTTTTCAGAAGGTAGCATCCGTTGTCAGGAGGATTTCCTTCTCCAAGGAAGGTCGCAAGATCCCCACCAACACATTAGTTTTAACTTTCAACAACCCAAAACTTCAATCAACAATCAAAATTGGTTATCTTCTGGTCAAACTTCAAGTCTACGTTCAAATCCATTACGTTGTTTTGATTGTCAGAAATTTGCTCAACATGAGTCTAATTGTACAAATGATATCATCTGCGGACGATGCAGTGAACCCGCTCACGCCCCAATCTTTAATTGTGGAGGCGAACCGAAGTTTCTAAATTGCTCTGGACCCCAATTGCTCTAGTTCCAGATATTGTCCAAATTGGAAATTCGAGAAAAAGGTGTTTAAAATAAAAACAAAAACCTCAACATCTCATTGTCAGAAGCGCGTTAATCAGGGCAAGAGAAATATAAATCTGTCTCTTCCAAAACATCTTATGCTGTAATTACAATATCAAACACTTCGGTTTGCCAGGACAATTGGAGAATGAACAGAGCAAATTGGGAATTATTCTCAATATTTTGTAATGAAGAATTGACAATTTCAACATTTCAGAACGCTGATGATAAAATACATTCATTCTCAAACATTCTTTATAGCATAGCAGATAAGTATATACATATGACCACGACAAAGCCAAAGCGTAACAAACCTTGGTTTAATCATGAATGCAAATAATCCATAAGGATACATAGAGCAGCACTTAAGAAATGCAATATTCGTCCTACTACTGTCAATTTAAATAATATATCAAAAATAAAAGGGCGAAGAGTATGCGAATCATTAAACAAGCCAAAATAACGTCTTGGCAGAAATTTGTTTCTGGTATAACCAGTAAAACTTCAGTTAAAAATGTTTGGTCAGCCATAAGGAAAATTAGCGTTAAATCTGCTTCCCCAACAGTTGATCATTTAAAATCTAATGACTCAATTATAACAGAAAAAGATGTAGACACTCTTGGTGAATGTTTTGCATCAACTCATATTTAGAAAATGACTCAAAAGAATTTCAAAATGAGAAAGAACGGGCTGAAAAAAGTAAGATTAATTTTAACTCGAATACTTATGAAAATTACAACCAACCATTTATTCTAAGAGAACTTAAAGAGGACCTGAATAAATCTCATGATATCGCTGCTGGACCAGATGATATTCCCTATTTTTGAAACAGCTGCCGCACATATTATTAAAGTTGATTTTGTCTATCCATAATTAATTAGTTCATGGAAAAATGCATTCGTCATTCCTATACCTAAACAGGAAAGTATCAAACAGAACCTTTAAGTTACAGGCCTATCGCTTTGACTAGTTGCATTTGTAAAACTTTAGAACGGATGATAAATAATAGACTCGTTTGGTATTTTGAATCAAATAATTTACTTACAGAATTTCAAAGTAGGTTCAGAAACCAACGAAGTACACTCGATCATCTCATTCGATCCGATTTTTTTTATTAGAGATGCCTTTATTAAGAAAGAACACCTTGTAGCGGTGTTCTTCGATCTTGAAAAGGCATACGATCCTACATGGAAACATGGGATTTTAAAAGATTTAGGTGACACTGGTCTCAAAGGTCGTTAACCGACATTTATTAACAGTTTTCTTTCTGACAGACATTTTCAAGTAAAATTGGGTCTACTTTGTCTTCTGTTCATAAACAGGAACAGGGTGTCCCTCAGGGTAGTATATTGTCAGTTAATCTCTTTAACATCAACATAAATAACATTGTAACAACTTTAAATAATGGGGTCGATTGTTTACTGTATGTGGACGATTGTCTTAAATACTATCGCTCTAAAAAATGAACACAATCGAAAGGCAATTACAACAGTGCCTCAAGACATAACAAACCTGGAGTAAAAACAGTGGTTTTAAATTTTCACCCACCAAAACAAATTGCATACAACTCTGTCAGAAAATAACTTTGCACAACGATCCTGAACTATAACTTAATAACGTTCTTATTCCTGTCGTCAAGAAAACTAAATTTCTTGGTGTCATATTTGACAGCAAACTGTCTTTTATACCACATATTAAATATGTAAAAACTAAATGTCTTAAATCTGTTAGCGTGTTAAAATTTGTATTGAATACCGACTGGGGAGCTGGTAGTAAAGTTATTTTGCAGCTTTATAAAACACTAGTAAGATCGAAATTAGATTACGGGGGCATTGTTTACGGCTCTGCCAGGAGATCATATCTCCAGTTGTACGACGTTGTTCACAACCAGGGACCCCGTCTTGCACTTGGAGCTTTCAGGACCTCTTCTGTAGAAAGCCTTTACGTTAAACCTAATGAGCCACCATTATACCTGAGACGAGGGAAACTTGCGCTTCAGTTCAAGACAAATGTGAAATCTAATCCTAAAACATCCAGCACATCGTGTTATCTTAAATCCGAAATATGAACACTTGTATGAACGTTAACCAAAGGCAAATAAGCCGTTTGATTTACGTGTTTTAGAAATCATACAGTCATAACATCTGAATTTAAATCAAGTAATACAAAATAATGAAAGTGTTTTTTACTATGGCAATTTAAAACTCCCGATGTTGATTTAACTCTTAGTATAAATAATAAATCTAAAACAGACCCTCTTGTACTACGCTCAAATTTTATCGAACTGTGCGACAAGAAATACTCGAACTACCTCGAAATATATACTGATGGCTCAAAAGCAGGTTCCTATGTTGGCTGTGCTTCCGTAAGTAAAATTCATTGTTTTAAACAAAAAACAAAAAATACCACCGACTCATCCATTTTTACAGCCGAAATTCAGGCTGTTAACCTTTCTCTTGATTTCATTTCAGATCATCCTGGCGATAAATATGTGATATTTACTGACTCTTTGTCAGTATTACAGTCTATTAAAAATCTCAATTTTTCCAACCCCCTCATGGGATTATTACTTCTAAAACTTCTTAATAACACTATTGTTTTCTGTTTGCTACCTAGTCATGTAGGCATCCGAGGAAACTAGGATACAGACAAGAGTGAAATATCTGCCTCAGCTCTTATCTTATTACACCACCTATTAATCGATATATTTTAACAAAATGGCAAACACGTTGGGGCAATAATATTTATAACAAATTACACGTCATTAAACCTAACGTCAGTTCCAATATCTCTATTTGCAGAGAAAATAGGCGAGAAGACGTAGATCTTACCCGCTGTCAAATAGAACATACTAGATTAACTCACTCATATCTCTTAAAAAAGAGAAGTTAATCATGAATGTGTTCCTTGCAAGAGAAACCACTGACAGTTAGTCATAATTTATTTCATTTTATTGACACAGACCATATTCTGTCTAAATATTATAACGTCAATAACATATGCGAACTATTATAACAGTGTCCGACTCTAAACGTATTTGCTTCTTGAAGGAGATTGGCATTCTTAGTAGGTAATACATTTTAAACTGTTTATTATGCTAGAATGGACATTTTTAAAACTGTTTAGTTTGTTAACTTGTCTACAATTACATTTTACATTATGCGAACCGGATAGACTTCATATTTCCTCTTACCTATTTAGATTTTAACCCGACTATATCCATTTCACGTTAAACTTAACTGTCTTCGGCACCGTATGAACTATAAAGTGTCGGTGTGCCGTAACATCCCATAAAACAAACAAAACAAACATATATACAAGCACGGACGCACACACACACACACACACACATTCAAACATACAAACATTTCATAAGGTATTATTGGTTTCACCACATGTTCTCTTAATTACATGTGCTACTAATTACCAGAACACTTATGCGGTAGTATCTTGTCATTTAAAAAAAGAGAACCAAACAATTAACTTAAGTCATTTTAATGTAAGAATGAGATGGTTTCGACATGGATACTCAATCCAGTATGTTTTCCTTGAGATCAACTCAGCACTCTACAAGAGGCAAATAATTATATCAGTACTGCCGTTAAGATCCCTTAAAGTAAGTTTAACGTCCAATGAAGTGAACGATATGATGCTTGTAGCGGTGATACGACGTGTGTTATAAAGTGAGTGTCAAAAACCCGAACTAGGGGTTTATGAATATGCAAATTATTTAAAATATTGCGTTATTCGTCAACAGAATAACGTCATGGTTTTCTTCATAGTTATAAGGTCTCACTTACAAAACGAAAAACTGAAAAGCAATGATACTTTAACAACATAACTACAGCAGCAGATACTAATTTTAATGAAACATAATTTCTGCTGTATATCAATTATACGTTTACATCAACTCTCATATTATCACAATATATTCCGTTGTATTAAATTGTACATTTAAAAAAGGTGCACACAAATGACTACTACATGTTCTAATGTATTTGTCACAGCGGAATCCTTGCAGAGGAACAAAATTGCGCCCTTGGACACCCCACTCCCACATAACACACACGCTCTTTATTTCACATATTCCCCGTTACACACTATCAACCTTTCTAATGAAATCAAATGCAGATATGTTTATGTTGCACCGCGTCGCTTTTGATAGCAGTACATTGCAAATCCATTCATTTGTCTCGATGCATACTCTTTTTAAATGTCTTCAAGGACGTCTAATTCCTGACTACATTATATGGAGGTCAAAGATCGCTCTTTGATAAATACCCAATAGAACGGGGCCATACAGACTAGTTTGTGAGTAGAGCTCAACATTAACAACGCATTGAAGTGCAAACATTCATTCTTTAATTTGTTATTATTGCAGCTACCCTGTTCAATAGGTCTATAGAAAAGCAATGTTTGTGTTAAGGTCTTATGATCTGCAAGAGCAAACAATATTTATATATGCTTACTTATCTTGTCGTACCATACCAATTCAAGATACGTATTTTTTTATTTAAACAGACATGCAGGTACATGCATTTCTATCGACTTGCCAATGTATATCCTACGACACAAAGCAGCTGATCGGTTTTACTTGACTTTTAAATCAGTCTAAACATTCTTATGACCGTTAAAGACGACTATAAGAAATCAAATGACAGACAAAAAAGACGCGCCTATTTAAAAGATTGAGTCCATGTATACATCCATAAAATACTTAAAAAGCAAGTTTTATTATATATAACAACATTTCCCTCAATAGAAACAATGAACACCAACATAATATGTCAAATGTATGGGAAATATAGTAACCAGCTACAAGGTAAAATCAAAATTATGTGGATTGTGATAACCTGGCTGTCCAACAACGAACTACCATCTACACTATTTCACTTTTACAGGGTCAACGGACTTGAAAGTCAACCGCATGGTTATACATTGCACACATTTATATTTGAACATTGATTTCAAGCTTACCAATCTGTCTTGCAAAGTTTGCCTGTATAATATTTACAAGAGCAATACGCTCTCTAGTTTCAACCATTACATCCGTTAGTGTTCTTATTGTTAATCACCTAATGAATGATATTATAATTGTTGTTTTTTTCTTAATTTCTTACATGCTTCATAGACCAAAGTACCAAACACGCAGGTTTTGCGAAGAACTGTGTCAGCTTCGGTTTTTCTTTTTAATGTTCATTACTTTTCAGACGTTACATGCCTGCCTGCCTGCCTCTAATCTGCCTGCTTTTCTAAAATTATGCTTGCAAATTTTCAGGTAAATACAAAACAAAGAACACATGAACAATATGAACAATATGAATAACCATATATATTTCGATTGGAAATAGCACTGTGTAAAACACACACGAACAAAAGCACAAAACACACGGATATACACACCCGTAAACAAGTTGATGTTTATTGGAAAATGCAGTGAGAGGAGACATGCCAAATATATAAAACGGCTAATACTTTTGAACAGTATAAAAGTAAAACGTTCGTGTACATTGTTACAAACACTTTTTAATAGCTCCTAAGGAATTTTCTTCAAATCAATGATATCATACGTTTAGGTTCACATGGGAAAGTAAGAATATCCACCTTGGAACTGTTAACTGATATAGCATGAAGTACCATCATGGGTGTTGAAACTGTTTTAAAAATATCCCTTAAAAGTAAAAGCAAAACTAGTATGCACAGTTTTAAGTAATAAACCCATAAGTAAATAAAACAAACTATCAGTCATAAAAAATATCGTTGTATTAAATACATGCTTAGTTTTTTTTTCACAGAATAGCTTTCGGAAGTTAGTTAAGTCACATGCAGGAGTTAAATTGTTGTACAACTTTAAAAATGTCCAAATCTTTAACGGGTGCTGCCTTATGTTTAACATGTTTGCACCTATAATGCAAAGCTTCTAGTGGTAGTCACTTAATTGGTTCAGTGTTATTGAGTCGTGTCATGAATAAACATTTCGAATTGTCCATATTATGTCCATGCTTTATTAATTAACACACAAGGGAACATTGTTTAGAGGCATAGCATGTGAGTATATTTCAACATTGTCGAAATTTGACAAACGTGGATGCATTTATTTAGTTTACACACTGTACAAATACAGATATTAATTTATGATGACCGAAAATAATTTAAGGATGTATTAACACAAAAGGGTGGTGAGTCGATATGATCAAACTGGCAACCTCAAGCCATGTTAATGTAGACATATTGTTTCTACATTTTCCGATTTATAATGATGGCTATATTACAAAGTTACAAGAATGCAATCATGTCGATAACGTTAGGTGGTCAGCAAGGACTGGCAGATTGGACATGAAACACATACATGTTATGTGTACAATTGCGTTGAGAGCACGTGACATTTTAATATTCCATTACCTTCTAATAGCATTACTCTGATAATACTTCAGCCAAACGGTCTCCTTTATTTAATGAATGTGTTCTTCTATTGTATATTTGGATTTAAAAAGACAGTCTCAGTGATAAGTATTTCATGGGCGTGAGGGTGGGGGGCATAATTATATTTTTAGTAACTTCCTTTCAAAATGAAACGGAGGTGCAAGCGTGTTCTTTGTTTCCACCCGACCTATTGATTATACGTTGAACCAATAAAAATTACTATGCTTAGTGGACCACGACCGCAACAAATGTCAGTGAACTAATATTTGTTTAATAGGCATATGCTTGTTTGGGTAAGTGTATCGATACCCATCATGAGTTCACAAATAGAACACCAACACCATGCAATACATAACACTGCGACATAGATTGTAACAGCAACATGAACATAGCTTATAATATCATATATGAAAGCAATTCCCTACTTTAGTAAAACATAAATTTCTTTTATATCAACAATTAAACACTTAGTCCATTACAATAGATAATAAATCACATATGCTAGCATAACGAAATTAATAGCCTTTACTGTTGAAACCAATTATCATAATGAATTTAGTTCGTTGAATGTAAACTCGGACATATTCTTGATTACGAAAACTTTGAAAACATGCTTTGCAGATATGTTGAACGGATCATTATACAAAAGAAATCGTTTGCAATTTAGAATTAAAGTATTTTGTTAAAAGCAATAATAATAATAATTAAAAGTGTTATTTATTTATTTATTTATTTATTTATTTATGTTATTTCTGTTCCGTGTTCTCTGGCAGGAGGTATACTCTTTTATATGTAGCAGAAGAGCAGAGTGGGATGAAGCACAACACATTACGATGCTCACAGTCCCAAAGCTGGTCAGTTCGCCGCTAATTTTTCAATAATTAGTCGATTTTGTCGGAGTGTACACATTGCGACCGAGTGTTATTGAAAATACGACTACTTATGTGTCCGACACGATAGTACGGGACTTACAAATACTACCAATGACCAAGGTGTACACTGCTAAGTCCACTGAAAGAGCACAATTATGAAATTAGATTACAACTCGTAATTCCCTTTTAACTATGCAGGTTATTTTTCAAAGGCGATTGGCTAACCTTTTATGTCTTTATAAAGAAAGCGAGAATATACGATACAAACAACGTTTCCTTCTGTAGCAAACCTGTTTAAAAGTTAATGTTTTTTTATTTGCCGTTGATGTATTTAAGCAAATGACAACTAATCAGGTGTTATTCCGTGGTGCATTTGCATTTCAATATTTCAGTTTGTTGTTTTGTTGTTGTTGTTGTTCTGCTTAATTCAACAAACATAGTTTAATATGATTATATGAAGCTCAAGTGTTCACCAGGCTTTATGTGGTTTCACTATTTCCGTAAGTATTTTTTTCATGAACATGTAAGCTTCCAATGTTGTTTTCAGGAGATCAGGTCCAACACATGTGTTCAAACTCCATTCGATTATGTCCCGATTGACATGCATATTGTGTTTTCTATAATCCACCCACAATCCTTTCTACTGGCCAGTATTCAACACGAGATGTGTCTAGACTAATTGACGGATATGACCTCCACCCGGGAGTCAGGGATGACTAGGAATGTTCCCTAAATTATGCCTGGTTAATGAGCGAGCTAAAGATGGCATACATAGAACGAACACTGATTGGTAAATATAATATTTAAATGTATAAACTTTAGAATATAAGTGAACAGATGAACGAAAATATATTAATGCATTGACCACTGAAGCAACTGCCCTGTTAACTTACACAGCGCTAATTTACCGAAACGTTAACGAATGGAGAAAAATAGCTATACATAATGATAATTAAACATAATAACTGCGAATTTAATTTTGTATTGACATTTTATCACACTTTTACCAGAACGTATTGCAGATTTAAATCTTAAAGTGTGGTTGCTATTTTAATATTGTCTTTGTCAACTTTCAGTGGCTGATGTTTTAATATTCTGTATTTTTCAACATTTAGATTACTTTTAAAAAAACACTACTTAATACGTTTCAATATGATATGTGTCATCTGAAATAAGTAAATAACTTATTTATCTGGTAACGGATCATGGAAGAAGTGTTGTGTTACTTTTAGTTCCTGTCTGTATATATGCCAGTGAAGATTTCGGACAATACCATCAACATATTTTTGATTCCGTCCGTCTATCAAGTATACATATTTAATGTTTAATAATTCAAAATGAAGACTTTCTTTTATGGAAACAATGTGTTGAATAATACTAATATAAAATCAAATAATAATATGGCGTTTCTTTCGCCTCAGCAAATCCTAAAGATATATGTGACTATTGTAATTACTGTGATGAGCTATTGGATCGATTTGTTTAAGTATTTTAAACGTCAATGCATAATGTGCATAAATTCAGGTTAAAAAAGCAACATATCTCGTATTAACATACACCTAATTATTTACATCTACACTGGAAAATACAAAGTCTATTCACACTTTGTTAACTGCGTCTCAAGTGTGTATGTCCCGATCAAATAAAGCACGTGATTAACTAAACGGAAATGTTTACACAGGAAACACCTTTATGTGGACTGTGTCAGCTTAAATGAAAACAGGTATGTGTCTTAAATACAAACACTATACATGTACAATTACACTGAGTGGTTTGTTTCACGATACAGAATTTTACAATGCTTTGATAATTTCATTGTTTTCTAAAACATACTATTATAGTATAATATTGATAGTCCTTTTTACATACACTGGTCATGTGATAGCTCCAAACAGCTATTTTCATTACACAATTAGTTACGAGTTATCCAGAGGGCATAGATACGTTTGCATTTCATTTGTATTTAGTCGTATTCCATCTACATGTTCTAACTTTAATCTACGAGGTAAAGAGAAGATCAGGTGAAGAAATTTTGATCCAATTGTAAAACTGTCTAAACTCTATAAATAGGTTCACAATGTCATATTTTTAAGCGTTATTTGTAATGTATTTGTTCAGTTCCTCAAACCCAAACTAAAATATAAATACGCTGGCCACTAGCCTAGACATACGAACAAATCAACTTACCGTGTTCTTGTCACCAATCCTCTATCGACACAAGACAACATATGAGGGCAAGGCGCTGGAGATTCGATATTAATCAATACTGGTATCTATTTTTGCATTTATTATATTATATCTATTTTAAGAAACAACGGCTCAAACACCATTGGTAATGTCAAGTACAAAGCCACGTTCAAAGGCTTGTTATGAGATACGATCGATAAGGTTATTGATAAATGAAAAAAAAAAATGAAGTAAAGTTGTAAATGGTAGAGATCAATAAGATATGGGTTTTTGTCTGTTCAAGCATAAGCTCGTTTCGGTCCCAAACAATACGGTATTTTAAAATGTATTCTGAATAGCGTTTACACGCAATACACCAGCTCATTCAATCCTCCATTAAACGTTTTCTAAGATTGAAGAAAGAAACAAAACGAAAGTAAAATAGTGGTCGAATCATGTCAGATTATCATTTTACGAATATTTCACCGTAAACGAAAATGGACGTCATATAGTCACGATATTTTAACAATACATTTGGACACAGTATGCAATGATATGAAAAACTAAAACACAGATAAAGACTTTAACCATAACAACTGTCTTCCTATTGTTGGCCGTGGCAAGTCAATTTATGATTCTGCGTAGGTGGCGATAGGGGACTTATTACGCGCATGTTGGTAATGGGTGGTGCTTTAAAGTATAGAATATTAAACAGTTGAAGGATTTGTTTTTTGTTTATTGGGTTTATCGTCCCACCAACAGTATTTCAGTTATCTGGAGACGGTGTCCACTTGAAGCAGATATAGTGCTGCCTTCACTGTGTATAGCATGCCGTGAACACCTGACATGATACCACACCCAGTCACATTATCCTGACACCGGGACAACCAGTCGTGGAACTACCCTTGTATTTGCTTGAGCGTTAGCAAGGGAGCTATACCACTACCATTTTTAACGACTTTTTTATGTCGCGGGCCGGGATCGAACCCGGGGCCTCCCGGACCTGGAGCCGACGCTCTACCGATTGCGCTACCAGGTCCAGTGTACAGTCGAAGGAGGGTGTAGCTCTGTATATATAAGAAAGTTATATCAGTTGTGATTCGGATAACCTCTGAATAACACATTCCTTGTTCTCTTGATATAAATGAAACAAAGCGCTCGAAAACGCTGTTTCTGCGGTGTAAGCGAGTACAGTTGTGCAGACAATGGTAAAATAGTCCGTAGTAAATCAAATGTACAGCACATTGGAAATTGGAAAACAGGCAAGGATGCAGTTGAACAAACACATATTTCTATTAATTTAGATTATACTTTCTAAAAAAGTCACATCAGCCTCTCTAACATCTGATAATAGAAACCGTTTTATAAAAAGTCAATACTATCTATGTTACTTAAAATGTGTACTGTGATAGATCTAAAATAAATGGTCACACAAACTAAAGGATGCGTCTAAAATGATTTGGAAATTTACTATATCTCGTACACAAATACGACCTGCATCAGAATATTCCATAGTAAGCAATTTCTCTCATCTCTCGTTCTAATAGCAGTTCGAGCTGTTTCTCTAGTCAATAAATAATACTCGGTAGTGTTTATTCACCAATTTGCAGTTCATGCACGTAAGGATAACGCAATATTAGCCCAGTTTGAATTACACTTGAAGCTAGCCTGGACGCTATCGAAGCATCTACTCTATTCAGACGAATAGTTTGCTCTAAACGACAAGTACTTCTTAATAGGCAAGGTTAATTTCCGCGTGTATTCGAGGTCATGAAGTGTCAATCGTGTGTGCTTCAAAAATCGAGGCTTCTCATAACTCCGATGTTGTCGCAAGCTACAAAGCCCAAACGCTTTATTGTGGAGTATGCATAATGATGAGGCTTCTTCAATCTTCGAAACCGATTGATGAGTTTATAATAAGTAAAAGTTATGTTGCTGTTCTGCATATGTCGCATGAGCATTGAGCTAATTATTAATTTGAAATCTTTAGAGACGTATCTGTATAGTTATATTTAAATATTAGGCGTTCATTATTTAAGTTCACATTTTCAACTAATGAACGTAATGAGGATATTGATAGGATGTTAAATGAGGCACTCTATGTTACATCCTCCAACTCCACCATAAAATAACTTTTGATATATAAAATATGCCACATTTGAAATACATACAGCAACTGGAATGTTAAAACGTTTGTTTAATTCGAGAAATTCATTGTTGAAGGTGGTTGTGCAGGAAAATGAAAAAAAAAATCAGACAATACCTTATATATATTATTGAATATATAATACATGCTGTGTTTGTTCACTATAATTCAAGAATGTCGACATATGTCTCCTGCATGACTTTCTTGATTGTCAATGTTATATGTGCTTACTAAATTTCAGGCAACTGACCTACTACTTAAACGAAATATTAATAATTAAGACTATGTTTAATATCCACAACATTTGAGAAGATGAACAAATAACGGTGATTTTACCATTGATAGTTCCATTCATTGCATTTCTTAACAATTTTTTTATCGGAATTAAAATTTTCAGATATTTTTAATTAAATAATTATACAGCATCTTACACTGAAAAATGCAAATGTCATATGATATAGACACATGAGTTATGGTTTTTACAACAACATATACTACTTTACAACATACCGTTATCGCATACACGTAATTGTGTTCCATAAACCATCTTCTCCCGGTCTCTGGCTACTTGCGGAAGGACTTGTTTTGGGTATCTCTTCCTCCGACGAGACTTGTCTTGTATGCGGGGCACTATATTGATCGACTTATAACATCAAAGTATTCACCAAGATTATTCAAGCGAAAAAGCTCCGCTATAATTTGTATTGATGATGATGTTTAAATACACATTCAGTCTCATGAACCTGGCAGATTCGTGTAAGGTTGTCATTTGTATGGAGCTTATCTTTATAATGTTCTTAGTGTCAGGCCTATTGATATGCTGTTATAAATAAACACTTGTTAAGATTATTTCGTTTACCTCATCAAAGAGAATGCATGATAGAAGGTCATATGTAAGGGATTGGTAATTAATTTTTAATTTGGTGCTGCGTTTTGAAGATACAATTTGAATAGTTGAATAGATGTTAATTTCATGACTCGCTGGTTTATTTGAACCTAGAATGAATCCCTTTTGATTATTATACTATTGCATTACAATTAAGCCAAAGATAAGTGTTCGTTTCTCCGGTACACAAATGTATACATAGTAGTGTTGTAGCTAAACCATGTATCTCCACAAAGTGTGTGCCCTATGTTGTCAACCATTTATCTTTTCGAATTGGTTTTGAACTTCACCCCCATAGGCAAGACGTGGACATCGCTCGCACAGTTACACATTTCATTTAAGATAACAAATAGTTTTTGTAGTAATCGCAGAGTAAGAATTAACGTTATTAGTGGCAACTTTTTCACTTTAAAATGTATACGCTATAGCTTTCCAATGTTTGGCTCGAGCCATATGAATCTGTGTTGAACATGTATACACTATAACTTGTCATATCCGGTTCGAGCCACGGCGATAGAAAAAGAAACGATCTATAAAGATGTCCCGAGCTTTGTATCGAAACAAATCGTGGCTGATTAAATCAATGCATACGGGCTATCCAAGAGAGAGAGAGAGAGAGAGAGAGAGAGAGAGAGAGAGAGAGAGAGAGAGAGAGAGAGAGAAAGATAGGAGATTGAGAGAGAGAACGAGAGAGAGAGAGAGCCTATTCACAAAACATACAAGTATGCAATTTACTGGGGTACTTACCGTGTAATATTGGGTATTTTGTTTGGATTTATCATCCCATTAAGACTACTCCAATTATCTGGAGACAGTGTCAACAGTATAGTGCTGCACTCACAGTGTATACCACGCCGTTAACGGACGGCATGATAAGACACTCAGCAATATCTAGACACGGGCTCAACCAATCTTGGAACAACACTCTAAGGTGTGTGGAAGACAGCATGGATGTAAACCACTACCTCTTATAACGACTTTTGTATGTCGCGGCCCTGGAAAGAACCCAGAACCCCCACCCGAAAATGTGTAATTAGTGAAAACATAAGATGCTTTTGTAACACTATATATCTTTTCCAGTATAAGTCTAAATGAGATAATTAGTATAAAACATAAAGATCTTGAAGCTTCTACTGTTGCCAACAGACCAATTTCTGTATTTATTTTCTCCAAGCAACCTAACATACATTATGTTCATGATAGAACTTTCTGTCGGACGGGAAAAGATGCATGTACATTTTTGGAATTATAAGTCCATGGGAGAAAAGTTCCGTTTGCCAACGTCTTCGTTTTCGCGATTGCTCAGTAAATACATAACGGGTATGCAAAAACTTAATATTGCAACAACGGTCCGACCCCAGGGATACAGGAAACTGTTTTCGTTTGCGCAATTGCTCGCGCCTAGCCTGCGCTAGAAGTGCATTTGGGCAAATCCCTTTCCCGTTATAAATAGGAAACTCTTAATGAGGCTATATATAGAACAGGCTGAAATAAAAATAAATAAAACATGAAGCTGCTACTTCTGCCATTAGACAATTTTTTGCATTTCTTTCCTCGAAGCGACCCAACATACACTAATTTAATGATGAGACTTTTTGACAGACATGAAAACATGTTTTTGTTACAATATATATTTTTCTAGTATAATTAAATAGAAGAAAAATAGTATGAAAAAAATAAGATTTTGAAGCTTCTTCTGCTGCAATTCGACCAATGTTTCCATGTATTTCCTCCAAGCAACCTAACATGAACTATTTTCATGGTGGGACTTTCTGTCGGATTTGAAAATATGCTTTTGTAACATAATTTCATGGAATAATAAGTCTATGGGAGAAAAGTGTCGTTTGCCAACCTTTGCTTTTTCGCAATTGTTCAGTAAATACATGATGGACATGCGAAAACTTAGTATTGTAACGAAGGACAGACCCGACGGATACAGGAAACTGTTTTCGTTTCGCGATATCTCGAGCCTAGCCTGCGCTAGAAGTGCATTTGTGCAAGCCTATTCCCCTATTATAAATCAATAGGAAACTCACAATGAGGCTATACATTCAACAGACTTTTCTAATATGAAAGATTATATAAGCTTCTACTGCTGCTACTAGACCAATTTTGTAAATGCATTTCCTCCAAGCAACGAACTATTTACATGGTTCACGTTTTCATACAGAAATCGTCAATCCTTTTTAAGCACGCCGAACAAAAAAACACCTAATGAGGACTTGACGATCCTATTTGGTCAGTACACAATGTAATTGCGTTCTATAGGCCAATAAAAAATGCAATTCCTCATTTACCATCTGTGCAGCTTATTTCTTAAAACTGTAACTAGATAATTAATCGTTGTGATATTAGCAAGAACATAAAAGTAACCTTCTCGGTCCTTACTTACCGATTCATAACAAATTCACTCAGTACATAGGTTTGTTTGTATCCAAGTTAGCAAGCGAATATAACTCAAAACATTTGTATGACATGTAAGTCCCCATTTAGGTTTACTTAAGCTATTCCACAGTAAATTATTGGGGTAGGGCAAAATACCACAGAAGCTCTCAAGTATTTACATAACAATGTCATATGCTATTCAAATAGACATGAAAAGTGTATGCATTTAAATATTTTTACCAAATTTTAATTTATAACACAACTCAAGTGAAATGATAAAACAAAACTAAAAACAAATTTGCATTTAAAATGTCCATGTATTTCTATAGGCATCACAACAATTTTATAACGACATACTTTTTACCAATATGTAAGCACTTTTGTTTTAAATGCGTTATTTAAACAAGTGTACATGTTCGGCAACAAATTACGACATGTTGACAGAGCCCCATTTAAAGCTTCTTAGCAAAATAACATATCAAGTTTAGGGGGGACAAGTTATCTTTTAAATTTATTTGAAAATTTGAAACAAACACCACTTCGGTATAAAACAATGACATATAATCTAATCAACTTTACTGCTACCAGGTCAATGTACTTAAAGTCGCACACGGTCTTTTTATTATACGAGTATGCATATATGTTGGTGCATTGATGTCTTCAAAACAACTACAACGACATCACCAATACATATACGTACGCGCTCACGCAAACGCGCTCTAAAAGAGTAAATTTGAAAATAAACTGAGACAAGGCGTCATCAGTCAACACAAACATAAGATATGATCAGCTGTGACCTTACTGCAACATTTGATTTGCATGTGAATAAATTTGTCCTGTGCCTTTTCAGAGTGTGGTAGAGTTTGCAATGCTGAAAGGAGTTTGTATGGAATTGTGTTAAATATATCTATTCGGTACACAATAAAACCTCCCAAAGCGGTAGCTGTCGGGTTTGCTCTTATTGTTAAATGACTCATCACAGATTTGTTCTCACATTTACAATTGGCGTTCATGTGGATACCTTGGTCGTGTGTCCTTCTTTTTTTTGTATATGTTGCAATGCTCAAAGCACTTTGTCTTATATATTCTTATTGTTTAGATGGCTCGACATTTAAATAATAAAAGTTTGGATCGGCTCAATATTTTCCCATTGAACCATTTACATAAGTAAGTTTTTGGTGCTACCCCCTGTCTTTAACTTACTTAAGAGAATTTAAAAAAAGTGTAATTAAAGTAATGAATAGTATAGTTATGTATTGTAAGCTACGCTAAGGTATTAAACAATCATGATACTCATCATCATCGTCATCATCATCATCATTATTATCATCATCAATGTTGATATTATTATTATTATTAGTAGTAGTAGTAGTAGTAGTAGTAGCAGCAGCAGCAGTAGTAGACGTATAAGTAGCAGTAGCAGCAGCATTAGCTGGGGTAGTAGTAGTAGTAGTAGTAGAAGTAGTAGTAGGAGTAGTAGTAGTAGAAGTAGCAGTAGTAGTAGTAGTACTAGTAGTAGTAGTTGTAATAGTAGTAATTGTAGTAGTAGAAGTAGTAGTAGTAGGAGGAGGAGGAGGAGGAGGAGGAGTAGGCGTAGGAGTAGGAGTAGTAGTAATATCACATGCTGGTAATGAAGTAATGATTGCCCTAGCTTTTACAAGGTTTAAAAACTTTTGCAATGCACTTGTAAATGTAAACATTTAAATGCACACTTATGATGAATAGGGCCGATCAATGGGAGAGCCTATTCACACACAAACAAAAGTCAAATGTATTACATGCAATGGAGCATTTACGGTTGAATAGGGAGTTATTTATTCACATGGAATGCAGAATCGTCAAACGATTGTATGAAAATAGAAAAAAAAATCGATTTAAATTGTATGTCATGTCTTTTGTAAAATCTGGCCATCCAAAATTGTGTTTGTACAGTATGATATTAACCTGCCACTTTAGGTATATTCATGTACAGACCGGTTCACGTTCTGTCGAAATTTAAACCCATACGTTTTTGTATCACGACATTAATTATATATTGATTATGTATATAATTTAGATGGCTTCTTAAAAAGATTGTTAGTTAACACACAAAAACACACATATTAACTCGCACAGGCTGTATCATATTATTTCAAATCATAGTTTATTTTCATGTTTACTTTTTATTTATGTATTTATTTATTTTGTTGTTTGTTTGTTTATTTATTTTAATTATGTTTTGATTTCTTTTATTTTTTAAGAAATATATCACCGACGATCTGCCGTCAATATTCAATCGACAAAGGAAGACGACGGTTAAAGCTCTTAGTCGAATTTTCGCCGAAACGCATAGTGCCTAATGGTATCTAATGCAATTTTGATTATTGAATCGAATCAAGCATCCCCTTACTCTTTAGAATACTAAGAAAGGAGTGTTGTCTGCACCTTTTGCTACACTTTCTATATGCAAGCTACACAAAGACGCAGACTACGATAGTATTTACATTTGCGTGCATTTAATTTGATTCTTACCAGGGTCAATTTTATAGCAAAAATGCACAGATTGTTTATACGATTTTAAGTCGCACCTTGTAAAGAGAACGTTTGCATTTTCTGTAGCCAGTGGGCTGTGAAATAATGTTATTATTGTATTGTTTGTACCTAGTGTATCTTTAAAGAATTTGGTATTGCTTTATATGCAACACTGCTAACAGAAGACAAAACATAGACATATGTGAGCCAAGCTTTAAAATACTGTGTAAAGGAGGTGCTTGAGGCTGGGTTTGAAGGTACATTATCATCAAACCAATAGTTGGGCACATACACAGATTAAAGCAGATGCAAACTTAATAAAAATGGCCCATAACATTTACTAAATTAAGCATGTAGGGATTTGTTAACTCCATAGAAACCTTTTATACACACATACACTCACGCACACACGCACGCACGCACGCACACACACAATCAAACAAACACAAACAATATAATGTAAAACAAACAGACACTGTTATGCGAAATTCCATTTATTTAACAAAACAATAAAAAAAATAAGAACAACAACACCAAAACTTTTAAAATGGAAGGAAGATAACAATCAAGTACATAACGGGAACTTAACGGTAATTAAACAGATATACATTTTTATATATTTGAAGTACAAAAAAAGCCTGAAAGAAAGAGAAGCGTCACGTCTTTTTGTATCACGAAAGTCTTAACTTCACAAAATGTGTTGTCAACACAGTACAGGTAGAAAACCTGCATAATTTCTTAAACTACAGACCGAGCCCAATGACCGCAATAAATTCTCAATACCAACATTTAAATACTTAGCGGTTATGTTCAATGAGGGGACAGATTGTCATCGCTAGCCTATTATAAGTACACGCAGGTACAGTTTATGTTTATGTTCAAGGTTGTATTAAAACATGAATAGCACATACAACTCTCATGTTTCAATTGTTTTTTTTATCATATAGTTTTCCAATTATAAAATATGCATGTATGTACGTTTTAAATGGCATTTCTTTGCCATAATTTCATTTCTGTATAGCCATCGTGTATCTTAACTATTTGGGAAATTATACGTTAATTTCAGTAAATATACCATCAAATATAGTTGTATATGTACAACGGCATTTGAAACTTTAGTGTGTACAAAGTGGAAATATCTCAAGATTTACTTTACAAAAATAAAGTAAATACCAAACATAATTAAATAAGATGTATTGATGTGAATCTGTGATGAACATGTTCACAAAAAACCTGTTCATGTCCAGCAAAAGACATATTATTAAAGGCACATTGTCTACCTTTGACAGTTTATTCTTGTCTAGGGATGAAACTGTTATTGAACTGCTCTCATGTCGACGCAGTTAGGAGACAACATAACTGTCATAATGAATGGAAAGAACGTTATATAAAGTATAATTGGCACAAATAAATACCACGTTATATGTCTAATACGAGACATATCGTATGTCGAATGTGTTAGTCAATTGTGCCACTGCATTACAATTGCCTGTAATTACAATGTAATCCTAAGACACATTTATACAGTATGTTGGGCCTAAACATGTCGAAACACAGTTTTTAACGTATACGCTATAGATATATTTGGATAAAAGCGTATGAAATAACCGAAATTAAATTATGTGTATCTAAAAAATGAATTTGTTTATATGATCTTTATTCTCCATCTCTTTTGCTATTTGTTGTCAATCATGTACATCAAATTACATGATCAATGCCGTTATTTAGACAGTCATACGGTCAATATGGTGTGCTTCAATGTATTATGCGTAGAATTTTCACTACTGACTTCAAATGTTTGCAAAATAACTAGGGTATATGTATGTATGTTTAACACAATTAACATGTTATCCGGAAACAACACGATAGATCCTGTAATTTGCAAACACTAGACACGATTTCAGAGTAAATGACATGGTGCATTCCGTAGCAGTAATAGAATCTTCGTGTTGGGGTCATTTTTGCTGGCTCCGGCATCTTAAAGCATTTTTAATTATGATGCCTTTCTTAATCGCAGGATAGATTGGGACAGACGGAGATGCATGTACATGGAGAACCAATATATTAACTATAAGGGTTGTTCTAATATAAATCATACTGACACAGAATGTCATATACATTAGCCTTAATGAAGTGACATTCAAGAAGGATTATTCATAATTGTCTCCAAATCAATTTTGAGACTACGCTTTATGATATCAAAACTCACCATAAAGGCTGCCGAATTTGAGATCTGTAGCAAAGTATGAAGGTGTGACTATCTTTTTCATTGATTGCACGTTTAAAATATTTAACTCATTATATAATTACAACCTTGTGCACCGTAACATAAAACGTCATGACAGACAATGTGCGATAATTTATTAATCGCAAAAAAAAGCGTCTCTTAAGTACTGGCTCAACATTTAAAAGGGACAATTCGAATCGGCTCAATAGTGTACGAATGCTATATTTAAACAAGTAAGTGTTCTATTCCACCAACAACCAGTCACTTCTCCATTTATCAAAATGTTAAATGTAGAAAATAGCTTAGTATAGAATAGTAAAGAAAAGTGGGTTAAGGTATTGTAAGGTAAGGTAGAGTTGGGTAAGGTTAGGTAAGGTGTGGGTCGTTCAGGTAGGATAATGTAGTTAGTTATGGCAGTCTTCATTATCCCGTTTAAGCGATATGTTTAGGCTGTTGACGTGCAATATGTAAAACCGATTAAAATGTTATGTAATGTATGCATAGGATCTTCGGCAATGAAAACCTATTCATGTTGATAACATGCCGCATTTTGATAATGAAGTAAGGACTACATTAGCTAGTATAATTGTGTCTAAATGATTATTTTTTTTAGTTTTGGCTTGGGATTAAACATACTTAAGATTTACTTTTTGCTACGAATGTGTAGATCTAAACATGCACTTTTGGTGTAAACAGTACGAAGGGGCTCTCCTATGACGAGCCTATTCACACACAAATAGCAGTTCAAGGCAGGACAAGAAATGCGATACTTACAGACCAATTGTGGGTAATTTATTCGCACACATGCGACGCTTTAACAGGTTGTATGAAAAGATATAACCACCCCTAATTAAAAAATTGCAATTTATCTAACTTTTTTTTTAAATTCCCAATAATTATAGGGCATTTTTCCATAAAAAATTGCGTCCATATTATTCCTATTATGTTTACTTGACTCAGTGGTCCTTTTATCATAACTGACAGGTTGAATTTGTATTACAATGTTTACACATTAGTTGCTATTTGAAAATACATATAATACATTTTAACAACCTATTTAGGCTGCTGACGTATACCATATTGTACAACCGATTGACATGTTGATTAAGAATAAGAACAGAAACGCCTGCATTAACATCAAAATTGAGGTTACAAACAAAACAAAGACAACAACATAAATAAATAAATACATAATTAAATAAATAACAACCTTTCAAGCTGGTAATACATAATCAAATGCTAATAATGAAGAAAGAAATGCTGCAGCTCGTAGAATGTCATCACTCTTTTACTTGATGTAGGACAAGAAAAGAAAGAAATTTTACAAATATACTGCTTTGGTAGCGAAATGTCTATAAAATGAATGCATTAGGGCGATCCTTAGGAAATTCTATTGGCACAAAATACAAGGCATTCATTGTACTTGAGTACGAACAATGAAATATTGGGTAAATTATTCACATACAATGCTGAAACATGAACTGGTTGTATTGTAACACTACGGCCTACTGCCTCATGACTAAAGACGAGACTAAAAGCGAGACAAAGATTACAACCGTTAACAACTGGTCATTTGTAACAGTATAGGCGAGACTTTATTTGTACTTAGTATTCTGAGATGAATGACCGGACAGCTGGACGGGTTATGTGGCTCATTCGGGTGAAACCTTAATAAATAAATGGCAAAATCACAGAAAAACCAAATAATCATTTTACGACTAGAATTAACCGACGAAAGGAGGGAGAGAAAAAATTAACGACTAATCACAAAAACATAGTCTGCACACGGCCCAAAAACCTACCCTCCACTATACATTATAAGTCATAATCATCATCTAGGCATTTTCCCATTTACTCTAGATTCAACTAGGTCAGGAATCAGAGCACAATTCTGTGTAGGGAACAACACTTGTTGGATTATTTTGTTGGTTTTATTTAAGTCAAAGATAGGTTGTTTCTTAGAATTTTATCAGAAAAACTCTGTAATGTAGTATAAATAATAAGAGATGTTTATTGATGTAGTTTAAACAATATAGCTCTATCTGTTGAAACCACTGATCTGAATATGTACCTTAATTGAAGAATTGTAAAACATTAGATATACGAACTTGTTGATATGAAGTTGTGTTAAGAAATCGGATTAAGAATTCCACGATCTAATAGTAACTCAATATAAATTATTTTTAGATTCATATTATTTATCTGAATATGTTACTTCTAAACTGTTTGTCAACACTATCATCACAACATTTTAATAATAACCTTGTATTTGAAACGTATTCGATCGTGTTTGTTTATTTCTGTCGGTATCATAAAAATATTGTTACAATTAACTAACCACTAAGGTTACGAACCTGTAGATAGATAACAAAGTCGCAAAATAAACACAACGCATGTAAATAAAGATATCCAGTTATAACCACTATACGATGATAAGCTAACGAGTCTGATGTAGCCGATGTTAGTTGAACCTCATATATAACTAATATATAAATTAATTACCTTTAATTAGTTAAAATTAAACACTTCTAAGTCAAAAACCGTTATGTTACATTAGAACGTTTTATTTGGTGCATTATTCCCAGGATTTAGTGACGAGTTTATAATTAATAATTACATTTATTTTATTTATGTAACAGGAAACATAAGGAACGGACTTGACGCCGAGGTTTTTGAACAAGGATTGGAATTTAAAGGATAGACGGAAGAAAATAAGGTCAGTGCTTTATTTTACATTGGCACCGGGAAACACGCAGCTGATCTAATATAATTATGGAGGAACAACACCCACAATTCAACATCTTCCTATTTCGTTACACACTACATTATCAAGTCGATCGGCAATTAATGCGATAACTCCTTTTTTTCGGCTAGCCGAAAAGATTTAAAGACTCGATCATAGAAGTAGAGAAGTTTTGCTTGTTAGGTAACTGTGACGATTCTCGCAGAAAAATAATTTTATTTCAAACATGTAGGGGTACAGTCAGCGACTTCGTAAAGAGGTTTTTGACATCAAACCCGGATAGCGGTTATGACAGGTAAAAGGCTGAATTAAGGCTTAGGTTTGGCGACGTAATAGACCCACAACATGTATTAAGACTGTTACGCGAAACAAAACCAAGACAGGCAGAAAATTTAGTTAGTTACGCGGAACAGCTGCTATCATAGCACATGAAACAACGGACGGAATGCAGGAGGGAACAAACTCGCTTGAGCGGGTAATGATAGGACAATTCATTGATGATCTAGCGTTCGACCATCTAAAATTGAAAGTCATGCGGACAAATCTGGCAACCTTTCAGGAAGCTGTAAATACAGCACTAGAGAAGCAAAACCTTAGAAAAAGGTTTAGTTCTAGTAAAGGTCAGGAATATGGCGGAAATTTAGACCGTTACAGGGGACCTGGAGCCCATGGACATCGATCATGCCCGACCAACGCGTCGTTGAGCGAGGTGTGGTAGAAATAGTCACCAGACACGTGAATGTAGAACCAGAGTCCACGAGGTCACGTTTAGGCGAACACCGGTCGTATCAAATTCCGACAGACAAAGACAAACAGGTTGGATTAGGTTATGCTGGCAGTGTGGATCTGCAAACCATTTTAGGCGTAACTGCCCGAAGGTACGTTTAAGGTAACGCCGCCCCCTCACTCAGGGTCAAAAGAGGGAGCGTTCTTTAAAGGAGCCGTTAAGATGATTTTAAACAAAGACCTCACTTCATGTTTGATAAACATTTGTCATACACACAAAATTAGAGCTTTAGTTGACACGGGCGCGGGCGTGTCGTTGATAAGTAAGTGTATCTTTGATCAGATAAAACAAAAGCCGAGACTTAGGGAATCACATGTGACATTACAATCAGTTAGACGCAACACTCTAACAGTTTTAGGTGTAGCTTTATTTGACTTCACGATAGGAAACAGAAACCTCAAGCAGGAGTTTGTAGTAGTCAGGAATATAAACAGAAACTGTATTTTGGGCAGATACTACGTAAAAAAAATGATGCAAGGCTCTATTACGATCTCAAACGCAATCGCATAAGACAAGAATATATATCACTACAAAGCGACATACACAAAGCATCACTCGTACGCCGAGGAAAGGACATAGTAATAACACCGTACATATCAGTCATGACAATAGGCCATGTGAAAATTGTACCGTCAGGTGAATATCAATTGAGACAATTAGGAGACATAAACGACGATCCAGGGCTCACTATCGACGACAGTTTTGTTACCATTAAAAGCGACCGCAAAATACCGATTATGATGGTCAATGACACGGGAAAAACGATGAAAATAAAAAGGAAAACAATCATCGCGAAAGTCACTCCCATTAGCCAGATAAACTTGGTTACCTCCCGTGATAAGTTAAAGGGACAGTTGAAAACAGGACAAAATTTGAAACTTAAATATGAAAAAAAATACAAACACCTACTTAGACCGTTGCTATCTAAATACAGAAACGTTTTTGCTGAAGCATTGACGGAAGTAACACAAACAAAAACACTCACTTTCTCAGTAGACAAAAGAGACCACCCTCCGATTAAACAGCGTCCATACCCCACACCCATGAAACATAGACCTATTATTGATAAGGCTATTGACGAGATGCTTCAGGCAAAAATCATTGAATCCTCTTCTTCACCCTGGAACTTCCCTTTGGTAATAGTAAAGAAACCAGACCACAGTTTTAGATTATGTGTAGACTTCAGAAAGTTGAACAAAATAATCAAGGATGACTTTTGGCCGCTTTCTCGATTTGATGAGATACTACCTCTGTTAGGCTGTTCAAAATTCTTCTCCACACTTAATATGGCTAGTGGATATCATGCGGTGCCGGTAGCACCAGATATTAAAGAAAGGTAAGTTTGTCATGCCCCGGAAAAGGTGCTTATACGTTTAACTCTATGCTGTTTGGAGTTGAAAGTACTCTGGTACCAGAGATCAATGAGCATTTTTCTAAAAGGTTAAGAACATACATGTCTAGCGTATCACGATGACATCATCATTCTATGACAGACCGTAACCGAACAATTAGAGAATCTAGAAGCTGTTCTACAGTGACTTAGAGAACACAATATCAAGGCAAAACCGAGTAAATGCAAATTCCTTCTTAGGGAAACATTTTATTTAGGTTTCATCATCAGTAGAAAAGGTTACCGTCCCGACCCTGAGAAGGTCGAAGCAATTAAGAAGGTACCACCCCTCAAAAAATTAAAGAAACCCGTTCATTTATCGGTATGGCTGGGTTCTACCAACGAAAGATCCCAAATGTTTCGGTATAGCCCAACCCCTTTACAACTTAAAAAGAAATATGCTAGGTTTACCTGGACAAAAGAACGTCACAAATCTTTAGAGAGTCTGAAAGATGGACGCACGACAATCCCAATGCTAGGATATCCCGATCGAAACAAAGGTTACTAATTATACACTGATGCGTCTGCCACATATATTGGCGCTGTTCTTTGTTAAGAATGGGATTCTGAGGAAATTATTATCCCATAAAGTATTATTACCGAATGAACGCCCAGTTCAGAAAATGTCAGTAATTGTACGTGAGGCATTCGCACTAAAATTTGCCCTAGATAAATGTCAGATATATGTACAAAAATCACATGTCACATGCTTCGTTGATCACCAACCTCTCAGATACCTACTGACAGCAAATCTTACAAACAATAAGCTGCAGAGTTATTCTTTGACCATTTCCGGGTATAATGTAACAAAATAATACATAAGCGGGAAAAAGAATAGAGTAGCTGACATGTTAGCTAGATGTAGGCACTAAGATAACGACTAACCGGTACACGAGTATACCGTACCAGGATACATGGAAGTAGGTAAACATGCCTACGAGGTCAAACCGCCCGAAAACGACCTAGAAAATCGTGAGGTTAACGTAGTAAATCTAAATGCAATAAGATCCACCAAGGATGCGTAAAGCCCCGATAGTACACCCGAAATCACAACCATGTCGGAATATTTTGACACGCAGATAGACATAAAAAATAGAGCAGATGAACGATGAAAAGTGCAGGAATATCATCTCCAATTAAAGAACAATGTTGAAACTGGTAAAATGCGGAAAGATATACTTGTAGATGAAGTGTTCTGCTACTTGAGTGACAGAGACGAAAATCGTTTACTAAAATTATACATACCTGACCAGTTGAGCAATCGACTCATAATGGAATAACATGACAACCTATCACACGTAGGTTAAGACAAATGCTAAAATGCGATGAGGCGTAAATACTTCTTTCCAAATATGTATAGGAAGATTTACAAACACGTAAATCGTTGCATAATCTACGTGAAGATACCTATACAAGACACTAGGATATCACACTCTAGTGGCATAACATGGTCCGTAGATACGTCGGGACCGTATAGACAGAGTTTGTCAGGGAACCGAGACCTCATTACGTTTGTGGACGAAAGTACTAAATGGTGCGGGTCTTTTCCATTCTGAAATAAAACAGCCGAAATCGTTGCAAACCTGTTCTTTGACGAGATACTCCCAAAACTTTCAATACCATACCAGATACGATCTGATAACGGAACAGAATATTGTAATTCCATTATAAGTCACATTTGTAAGGAATTCAATATTGCACATATCATCACGAGCCCATAAAACCCGCGGGCAAGTGGACAAGTCGAGCGTATAAATCGTACGCTGAACAACATGACATCTTAGTACGTAAACGACGGGGATGTAAATTAACGCATGTCTAACTGCGATACGTTGCACACCTTCTGAGTCGACAGGATATAGCCCGTTCTATTTAATGTACGGTCGTGACCCCGTATTACCGATGGATACATTACTAACCCCGCGACGGAAATATGTGGGAGAAGATCTATCTGAGATATAAAGAATGAACTTACACAGGGCCATCACACATGCTCAGCGTTACATGCGAAAGGCACGAAACAAACGAAATCGGTACGCAAATCAAGATACGCGTGAACTAAAACTAGAGACAGGGAAAGCCGTTATGCTTAAACATAACGCACGTACAGACAAATTAGACACACACAATAAAGCAAATTTTAGAATCATAGAGAAATTGTCGCCAGTCACGTTTAAGATAAAGAACGTAGTTGACGGCAGCACACAAACTGTACACGCCCGAAATCTTAAAGCGATCGACATAGACGACTGGGAAATCTACGAAGACAGGCTTTCATCTGATGATCGATGGAGGAAGGCCACCTACGTAGTCACGCCTGAGGAAGACGCTACGACGGATAGCGATGACGACGAGATGTCACAAATACATCACCGCCGTATACATGAACGAAGTGACTCTTCGGATAGTAACGAAAACATCCCATTGACCGAATTGAAACGGAAATACCGACGCCAACGAGACCGACTGAATACCACGACGAACAAAGGTATAGCAGATATGGACATTGGGCAGATAACTCACTTCCCAATATTCAGAGGAGCCTTTTCATACCTGGAGACAGCCATTTAGAAAGTGATTGAATATTATATTAACTCCCTTTCCAGATGCCGGAAATATTGGATTTCTGCGGACTGGTGTTCGCAATCAATCACTTACCATTAGCGGGGATCATTGAAAATAACCGAATTATTATGTTAATTAAAGTACCCCTAAATGATCGCTATGAATCATATACTATTTACTGAACATTCAATATTCCCATTATTAACCATAATACCTCAACCGACCCTCACGTATCCACCACTACGGCCGCGAAATATAATTTAGAAGCAGATAGGTTAGCAATTAACATGGTAAAGAAATTGTCATTTTTGTCACATACCAAAACCAAATGTACACGGTCGAATTGAACGGCGCATGCATCGTACATTTGTTTCTGGATAATAACAGTAAAATACACACAAGTTACAATAAACTAGTGACAGCGAACGCACAACTACAGTACTGAAAATTACGACATTGACAATTTTTCCGTTTTCACTCCGTTTCGTTTCCGTTTCAGTTGGAAGCGTTCGCCGCTCCGTTTCCATTCCGTTTCCTTTGCGTTTTCATATCGTTTTATTCGTTTCCAGCGCTGCATTTCAAACGCTTCAAGCGTTTCTATCGTTTCTTCCGTTTTTATCGTTTCTTCCGTTTCTATCGTTTCAATCGTTTCAATCGTTCCATTTCGCTCCGTTGCGATTTTAATTAAAAAAAAATTCGTTTAATAAATTTCTTAATGTAAAGTACTTCCGGTGTGTTTGCAAAATGACGAAAGAAGTAAACATTCTGGGGAGAGACAAAAGTATTCCATTACACATAAAGGAATCGGCAATAGATTGTTTGCGACGAGGCTATTCAGTGTCAGCCACCCGGAGGAAAATTGCAGACACATAACTACCCTCCTGAATCAGCCGAAACAACAGGAAACTGCGCTTTAGTTAATATTAGGCTAATCACGATAAAATGTTTCACTACTAACCTGTTTTACGCAGAAAAACTCAAATTTCAATTATAAAACACCAGGTAAAGATTCAGTGAGTGCATACATTTCCCATCTAGACTGACCAACAAAAATGTTGAACACGCTTTGTATTGTTGTCATTCATTTTCGCGATATTTATCCAAACACTGATGCTAAAAAACGAAAATAGTTCACAAACACAATTGCAGCTCTGTCACAATTGTGTTGTCCAAACACTGAATCACCGAAGATAGTCACATAAAACACAAATTAAAAGCCCTCTAAACCGTTTAAGAAGAAATATTACTTTTTGATTCAAACATAGGACGAAATAAATATTGTGGCAATTTAACAATTTCGCACGACTTTTTCAAAGTTTTAATTGTTTAACGAGAAATCTCGCGTTGATTAATTTTATTGGTTATAAGTTAATTTGACGAATTTGTCATTATGACGTATTTTAACACCTTTACTCATAGCCCTTACCTGACCTACTTGTCTTCGCCAGACGTCATATCCCGGAATAAACAAACTGTCAAATGTGGTCCACACACATCCAGTATCCTAACAAGTAACTTCTCTGTGATGTGTTAATCCGCAAAAAAGCGTAATGGTGATACGATCTTAGAATTTGTACGATGACACACACAATTTTGGCTAATTGTGGCATTTGCCCCTTTGATAATTGCCCCCACTCCCCGGACGTTCCCCCCCCCCGCCCCTGTAAGTGCAGACCGGACGTTTGCCCCCCACTGCCAAAATGAAAAGGCGAACGTTTGCCCCCCCCCCCCCCCTCCCATATTTGTTACATGGCGGACTTTAGTTTTAACGTTTCGCTGACAGTTACGTGTAATATCCAAGAATTTAAGGAAAGTATTACTCACTAGAGTCGCATTTCATCGTTAACATTATTTTCTAATATAAACATGAACAAATGCTGTTTTTTTTCCGAAAACAGGCACATAAAAAGTCGCATAAAATACAACTTTCTAAGAAAATAAGCGTGTTATTTTTGCTTTCGGTTTGTTCATATAAGCGCTAATTAGCGGCTATTCAATACATTGTTAACGCACTTAAAACATGGAGTCGCTAATTAAATCACTGTGATTTTAATTTATCCAAGGTTGTAACAAAATAAATGCGGTGTTGTTTCTTTTTAGCGCGGCGGGCTCTCTGGCCAACACTGCAACATCAAAGAAAATTCTGGGAAACAATCGCCAGTCACAACCATTTGAAGTCGCCGAAAAGAAAGAAAAAATCGATTCAAATTGACCGACCTATTATTTCTCTCAATACTGTTTAACATGATATCGATCGATAATTGTCTTCAAGCTGCCATAATGATAAGTTCTAAAGTAGTGAGAAGGAAGGGAGGGGGACTGTACTATGTAGTAATGTTTCAGAACGCATATCCTTTTACTTATATTAATGTCCTAACAAACTTCTTTTGTCCATCGAATGATCATAAACTTTTTTTATAAAGGAATTATTTATGTTTAAGGTATGGATTAACTATAAAATAATAGGCGAGCCATTGAAATAATATATTTGGACTAAACACGAGATGAAAATATATATTAGACTGTTCCTTTAAGTGTCTTGTCTTCTTAACATTATTTACAAAAAATAAACGACAAGTTATGTAGTATTTACTATAAGAAATCCCCCATCCACGTTTCCTCTTCCTCAACGAAAAAAGAGTGGGGTGGGGAAAGGGTGCATCATTGTGGGTACTGCTAGATATAGCGTTAGGTCCTTTTATGAGCCAAAAAAGATTTTGTAGACCTAAGTGTTTTTTTTTAATTTGTGTTGTCCTTGCTTAAGATAATGCATATTGCTCTTTAAAAGGTGAAGGTCATAAACCACACGACTGCCACATGGTGACATTTTCAAACACAGCTGCATAGCGGATGCATGTGTTCTTACAAAGGGGAAAATGCGCCAAAACACGGTCACACTTCCTGTCCTCTAGACAAACAATGTGTCATAAATCTGCCAATTAGCTTTTTTAGTTGGGTGTCCGCTCATGTATTAAAATTGGGGATTGAGTTAGAGTAATACTTTATGAAGGTATGAAATGGACCCATGCGCATGAAGAAACATAATATGAATTTAGAAAAAAAGATATACTTTAAATTAATACATTTCCATCCTTAAATGGGTACACAAATTAAGTTCCCGGTAGGGCCCACTTTAGACCACCAATTGGCATAGAACATTTAAGCCATGAATGGGAAAATGGCGGGGTCATGAAATAAGCCGTAGCCAGGCGTGTAGCCCTTCATTCAAATAGTTGCAAGTCAAATAAAGTCAAAAGTTTTATGCAGATTTTTAATCGCGGTTCCGATTAATCATATATACATAATAGCGCATTATGGGAACTATGCATTTAGAGATGGGAATTTTGACACCAATGTCCAAATTTACACCATTCTTCATTATAAGATGTATAACAATTAAGATTAGAAGCATAAGAAACTTTGCTTGACAAAAAGGCAAGATAAAATAAACTACATATCCATACCTCTGTAACTAAAGAAATGATGATGTAGATCGTGACGGCGGTGCTGCTGCTGCTGATGATGATTAGTGGCGATTATACAGGTAATATGGGATCATAATGATGATCATGTGAATTTAATGGCGGTGATTATGATTATTTCTTTGATATTTATCATGTAAATGGACGTGATATAAGTTCGTTTTTACGATTGTTTTTCATTTAACTGTCATCGATGATTGTATACGTGCACTATTTGGAAATCTATCGTTATTCAGACGTGGCACATTAGGATTATACCAGTCGTTGGCTCTGAGTGCCGGGGAGGATGTAATTGGTTCTTGATTGGGTTACACCTTGCAATTATGCATAGCATTGTTTGTTTGTTTTATGTTTAGTTGTTTTATTTTTTTGTGTTATATGAGATATTTACATTCTTTTGGTTAACGTTTAATTTTATTAAGTAGCTTTAATTTGTATCACGCAATGCATTCTTTGTAAATAACAAATACTTTAAACAGTATTCTCACAAAAAAAAGATAGTCGAAGTTAATCCGGGAACGGACCATGCAGCTATCAAGTAATTAGCGAAAATTCAAACTCAGGCTGCGACATTGCGCGCGCATACGTGTAAAGTCAGCTGTGTAAACACTATCTTCATATGCAAAACGATGAAGACTAAGAATGTCGATCCAATGTGGATGTTAAGCTTTTCATTGCAATTAAAATATCAGTTTCGACAGAAAGGCAATTTTATAGTTAAATCGTGTGTTTTATCGTGCGGAGTGATTTTTAGTGCAGTTTCTGTTTTGACGATACACGATGACTTGGACAACTTGTGCGGTTTCGGAACTGTAATGCACGAGTTTGATTAATACGATTGTTTGATAATAATTAAGATCTTTTTTTGTTATTTCTTTCTGCAGATAACACAAAGTAGCGCGTTTATGTTGATAAATTGAAACCAGTTATTGTGTTCGTTTAAATTTATTTCGTACTAAGAAACGGTTGGAATGTTACTATAAATAATCAGGTGACCTAGAAACGTTTGAAGCGGTAGTGAAAATAACTCTTCCGTTACTAGCATTCCGATTTTTGCGTTTCTACCGTTTCTAGCGTTCCAAGCGCTCCGGTTATAGCATTTATGCCGTTTACACCGTTTCAAGCGTTTGTAGCGCTCCGTTGCATTTCCATTTCCACTCCGTTCCGTTTCCGTTTCAACAGGAAACGAAAAACGTTTCGTTTCCATTTCAACTCCGTTCCGTTTGTCAATTTCATGATGTTCAGTACTGTACCTTCGGCAGTATACATTACGAAGCGAATATGGGCATTAACCTTTGTACAGCAAAAAGACTGTCGATAAAATGTAAAGAAATACAGGGTTTAGAGACTTCATTTATCGTCACTAAAATACCTTTTGATATAGTCAAATTACGAACGGCCTGCAGCGCCGATAATGAGTATATTTCCCTGCCAGCATCGTACGAAGTTTACATAGCAAGCAATGTCACAGATGAATTTGTGGACAGCTGTCAAAATCTCATTGAATATTTCAAGCGTTAATAAGTGGACATACTTTACAACTAGGATAAAAACTATAACCGTAACCTCATCACACAGAGGTTAAGGGAGTTAGAATACATACCCATGAGTTCATTGATAGAAGAAATCATAAATACGAACACGGATGAAAGACCAGCTAGACACTGGTCGGTATATACCACATTAATTGGACTAGTTATTTCAGTCGCAATCGGTAAAGGCGTTTATATTGCTTAAGGAAAAGGTACAAATCGGTAGTGAGGCTGTGTTCTTTTACGGAGCCTGGGTCGAGAAAGGACACTGATTTGTCTGTGGTAGGCTTGAAAGCCTAGGCGCTAAGCCTTAGCCCGCCTACAAGCAACGTGGGGCTACAGAAAGAGGAGGTCGAATATATCGCTTTATAACCGACATTGTCAAAAAAAAATGTTTAGGTTAATTAGATAATCTCCTCTTAACATAATTGTAATAATGTTGTGAGATAGTGTAAATTGTGAAGATATATCCCTAGATGTTTTACTGTAAACGCAGCTTAGCGTAGAGTTATCACAATGAATATATTTTTTACAAACCTAGAAAATATATTGTTGTTACATACATATTACTGCCGTATTATTTTTGTTTATTTTTCATATTTTAATGGGATGGGACCCCGCAGACGTGACAACTGATGTATTACACGTGTATTCGAAAACAACATGTGGGTGATGTCACATATAGGTATTAACGAACGGTTAACGGCGGATGAACTCCAAAGTGTACATAAAATATGTATAATTTGTTTATGTTTGAACGAATTTGGACATACGTTTAATGATCAACTTCCGAGACGACATTTCTACGTAGATACGACGAACGACCATTAAACGGACGGAAGGGGAGGGCGAATCACACACCACACGAGACGAGCGACGCAGAAGGGTCTACACCATGAGTGCACGCCTGTGAGGACATTACGTTAAACCAACCATGACGGATTCTCGACTCCTGCTATTTGTCATATTATTTATGTTTTATTGTATTGATATCAGTAGTTCTATGCTATAATCAAATGTTTAGTACACCTCTGTGTCGATATTGCTGAGTCTGTATGTTAAATGAGTTAAATGTACCCTACTTAACGAGCTATGGTTTGTTAGGGGACAGTTTTATGAGACGATGTAGCGAGGGGTAATTGACACCCGCGAACATAAAACACTTAGGACTTAATTATCCTACACATTCCATTAGGTCAATGGGGCTTAGAACTGAAACGATTGGTATACAGATCAAAAACCCAGTATGGTTAAAGGGGAAGTCAGTTGAAAAAATGTGTAATAACTTTTACTTAGATTTGACCTGTAAATATTTTAGAAAATTAATCTTTGTTTAGTTTTCTTTTTTAGAAAGGGGCGTATGTAACACTACGGCCTACTGTCTCATGACTAAAGGCGAGACTAAAGGCGAGACAAAGCTTACATTCGTTTACAACTGGTAATTTGCAACAGTAAAGGCGAGACATTATTTGTACTGAGTATTCTGAGGTGGATGACCGGACAGGTGGACGGGTCATGTGGCTCATTCGAGTGAAACCTTAATAAATAAGTGCAAAATCACAGAAAACCAAAATAACATTTTTTACGACTAGAATTAAAAGACGAAAGGTGGGAGAGATAAAAATCAGCGACTAATCATAAAACCATAGTTTGCACACGGCCCGAAAAACTACCCTCAAGTATAAATTAGAAGTCAAAATCATCATCTAGGCCTTTTCCCATTTACTGTAGATTCAACTAGGAATCAGAGCACAATCCTGTATAAGAAACAAAACTTGTTGGATTATTGTGTTGGTTTTATTTAAGTCAAAGATAAGTTGTTTGTAAGAATTTATCAGAAGAACTCTGTAATGCAGTATAAATGTTAAGAGATGTTTTATTGATGTAGTTTAAACAGTATAGCTCTATCTGTTGAAACCACTGATCTGAATATATATCTTAATTTACCGAAAAAGTTCTCATAAAACAACGAGTTACTGCACTACAATATTGTTAACGTATTTGATCTTGTTTGTTCATTTCTGTCCGTATCATAAAAAAATGGTTACATTTAACTAATCACCAACGTTACGAACCTGTAGATATATGACAAAGTCGCAAAAGAAACACAAAGCATGTAAATAAAGATATCAGATAAAATTATAACCACTATACGATGATAAGCTAGCGAGTCTGATGTAGCCAATGTTAGTTGAACCTCATATCTAACTACGATATAACTTAATTTATTAACCATAATTAACTAAAATAAAGACTTCTAAGTCAAGAGCCGTCGAGTTACAGTATAAAAAATGGAAATACGTGTCATTAAAATATACGACAGTTCTTTTGGTATTATACCTATGCTATTTAGCAGAGACTGCAGTTGTATTTCTTCGTTAAAATGACATGCAGGTTCAAACTGAGATTGTTATGATGAAATATATCTTTCTGTTTAGAAAATACAGTCCCACTCTTTGCATAAAGTAGATGGATACCGTATTTGAAAAATTATATTGCATTTGTTAAACATACATACATACATACCTTCACCAAGCTTAGCGTATTATTTCAAATACTGCTTTAGTTACTTTTGTCTAGACCTAATACTCACACACAAATGTATTTCAGAAATCGGCCTGCGGGTGCACATTCACACCAACCAACAGACCAACAACTCAAAAATATTTGCAATATGTCTTTTGTATATATCGAGCAAAACTTTGTTTGCTCGGGGCCAGCCATTAGGGGCTTCTTCATAATTATCCAGCTGACACCCCCTGTATCGGGGTAACAACCCTCCAACGAAAGCCAATTTGTTTGCCGTGGAGAGGGGACCCAGCCTCTCAAGGTTGATTTAATCGTCATGGTTGAGCTTAGTGGGGCGTGTAAGTTAATTTAACAGTGAGTCGGTTTAACCGCCTTGATTGTAAGTTACTTTTATTTCCCTTTGTACATAATTCCTTTTTTGCCCATAGTTTCCATCGTAATGTCTAGTTGTTATATTTTTATATAACTTGTTAGACACACAGTTTTCCTCCAAACATGCCCGTGTCCTTATCTTCAAATGGACAACGAACAACACGGGTCTGTCTCTTATCAGCTATTTGTGTATGATTTACTCACGGTATAGCAACTGATGTCAACGTGGGAAGTCGGATACCTACTCCATCTTGTTAGTTCCGATACGGGTGTTGATCCACGATGACGATTCAAATAGAAAGAAAACGGACATGTCTCAAACTGATTCACACTTTGTCCGCAAGAGACTCTGACAGAGACATAACTAACAATGCCCCGGTTTCCTTATCATACAATCTTTTGAAGACACCCATATCAAACGTAGCAACGTTCTTCATTGGAAACGCTAGAAAAAATGTAGAGACAATAAAAAATACGTTTTGATACAAATAAATCATGTATATGGTATACCATTTATAATTAAATAAATAAATTAATTAATTAATAAATTAATAAATATGCTATATCAAAGGACGTTTTCCCCGCACAACACACTACATTATTCTATAAGGCTTTCATTTCCACGTGAAGGGCAAAGTAGCCCCACAAACACATTAATATTGAACTTTAACCATTCAAATCTGTATTCAACAATCAACGTCGGTAGTTACATCACACCAATACATTCCAAATCCGTTACCTTGCTTTGATTCTCAATAATAAGGTCCATTTTACACACCCTGTCATGTATATCCGTTCACTTGCAGAAGCAAGGTGATCAAAAATGTCCAAATTGTTTGGACCAAACATAAGTAGGACCAGACAATGTCCAAATTGGAAATAAATATGCTTAATATTAAATACACTCTTAATATCCTATTGCCATCGAAAACGCTTAAATCAGAATAAGAAAAACTGGCATCTGTTTTCTTTTTCTATAACAGCTTTATATACAGTTTGTCACTACATTACAACTCAGAATGATACGCAAGCTGGTGATCAAATCGCTGACAAAGTAAAGTTTAAAAACAAATACAAACTTTTGAAATTAAAATGGTGCCCGTGTTCAGTATGGAACCATCTCAAATAAAACAAACTACGAACCACTATATTTTACCACAACCACGCATTCTACATACTCTTCTCAAGCTACAGCCTATGGTAAAGCATCATACGTCTTCTAAAGAAGAACTTCCTGTTTATATCCGGGACAAGAGAGGTGACAGTTCCTATCCGTTGTTTTGGACAGATTCTTCACAAGACAAAGACAACGCGTCAATGTCGCCTGTTCAGGCACAATCATAATTCATTTCAAATAATATTAACCATAATCCAATTAAGAAGAGAACCCAGTTCATTGCAATTGTCAAGGTTTATGGCCATTTTTAACGAAGTTAGACTTGTATATCCCACCCTAAAGTAAGCAGTGTTATGCCTTCAGGAGACATTCCTAACGAAGACCAATGCGTTCTTAAATATTTCTGTTAACAATCACACTCATACAACATGCGATAGGGCATCTTGCAAATCCAAAACTGTCATTTAAAATTACCTTTAATTCTGATTTACAGGCTGAAGTCATAACAGTCCAGGTTAGTTCTCTTCATCCTCCACTTAATCCAGAAATCTCAAGACCAATGTAAAATGATTTCAAAAGTTAAATGTCTTCCTCTTAATATTATTGTAGGGGACTTAATTTGATAAAAAAGAAAAACAATATGTGGATGATCTGATTTCAAGAATATTGGTAAAACTGTAGCGGAGTTGATTGCCTTTAATTATACACGTTTAGACATAGGTAAAAGACGTCTTACGTACATAGTGCAACACGAACATATTCACATCTAGAACTGTGTATGTCATTCTTCTTTATATCTTGATTATAACTAGGATATAACTGCGTGAAGAAGTATGCGACAATGTTAACACTCTTTAACATTGAGTTAAACAACTCAATTAAACAGGCAATAAATAAACTTAAATTCTACTTGGTGGAGAGGGATCATGTCGAAATTGTGAATTGTGCTCAATGTTTTGCTCTAAAGAATTAACTATATTTGAGACAGTGGATGAATTGTACTTAAGTGCCGTATCAATGCACCAACAAGGATGTCTCTAAGGTGTTATATAGTTTCATTGTGTACAAGACAATGGCATTGTGTAAAAGTGGTTTTCTCAATCAACACGCCGCCTAAATACAACGTATGTTATAAGATAAATAAATGCTTTATGTGTATCATTGTGAGCTTGTGTCCACTCGGGCGATGAATTGCACATTAAATCCCATTGAAAAACAAAATAAAGACCGATAATGTAGCTGTTCCAGACCATTATGCTTGGGATTTAAATGACAATTGTTTACAGTTTTTTTGTTGTTGTTTTTTATAAAAGGTTTGCAGATAAATTAATAGTAAGTTCATATACACTGATTATATACAGCAGTTCAATTGTATGACATGCTTTGGATAGTGCATTATATTACGCGTATATGAAATCCAAACGACGGTTGATACTGTGTTCATGTACAGGACAGAAGACAATAATGACAATCACCAATACTAACTAGCAATAACATTAAGCAAATAAGTGTTAAATATAGTATCTTAACACATAATTCAATGCTTTCTTTTGCGTGAGTAACTGATGGTAAGAGGATGTGAACGCTAGTGTTTTACCATGCCCCACCGAAATGCAGTAGCTCAGTCTTAGTCACATGTTTTTTCCTTGATTTTATTATGTGATAACTATAATGACATCGTATCATCAAACTATTGATTTCTATAACGCAATTATCTATAGTGGTGTATGTCAATTATTCCATACACTACTATTAAGGCAAACCCTGGTGCACTGGACACATGCGATACAAGACTGTAACTAAACAGTTACTAAATAAATATTATTCTAAAATGAAACATCATCTTATTGTATTTTTAACATGATTCTGGTGCAAATTCGACCTTTTCAACTTTTAACCTTGCCTAAATTTCTTGGAACACTGAATACCATCTATTTTGTTTTTTCGATGAAAACATACACCACTATTGACATTCAGAAGATGAAGTAAAGTGGACCATCACCAAAATCATTTTGTAATTGTGTCCCGTGTTTCAGTTTCAGTAGTACTAAAACGATATTTGGAGTATTTATATTAACTAAAAATAGACTTGAAAATAAATTAAATTGCATGGTTCAATATGAAGGTGATGTTCCTTAAACTGGGAATTGGGAAATCAAATTCACCAGTTTACAAAGATCATATTAACAAGCCAAAACTATGGTGTAGTATGATAGTAGTTCCTTAATATATCGCCTATAACCACAATTACATGGATTAGGAGAAAAAATAGTGTTTACTTTATGGTCTACGAAATAGGCAGGAACACAGTATCATCATGTCCAATGTGCATCAAAAATGACACTGTTTTCACATAGCGTGGGTCAAAGCAGTCGTCAACATCTTATATCATCCAAATGGATGTATCTCATGTTAAAAAGTTATGTTGATGAATTTAATAACATTATAATCAAGTGTAGCTTAAGTATGCACGAAAATCCTACATTCCTTCAAGAAATTACTTCCACAAATGTAACCTTATATTTACAACATTAATCTACAACTTTGTTTAGTTATTTAGGTACACACAATTACAGTTCCACATATTAATCTACTACTTTTGTAAACATGTTCGATGTTTGCTATCCAGACAGGTACATACGATAAGATATATTACGGTAAGTGTGACACAAAAACATATTTCAAGAAGATACTGCAAAACATAATTAGGGCAATGCTGGCTCTGTAAAGTGGCGTAATGGCTAATCAAACATTGAAAAACACCACAATCCCTGATGAAGGTATTTTTATATTTGAAAAGTATCCAGTTATGGTGCAAGATTTTTAAAGGTAATTTTCTAGTTCCTGTTACTGTAAACCATACAATGAGCGCACTCATAAAGACATAGTATTATGAAAGTACGACATATAGAAAAGGGGAAAATTTGCAATTCTTAAACCATGGGCGATCTTTCATCACATGTTGTCATATAGAAAGCTACAGCGTCGTTTTGCTATGCATGTAGTACGTTGTGACTGGGTGGTTATGTAGAATTTACATTGCCTTGTACATTTTATCCGACCTTCCATGTTTATTAAAAGTATGTACCGATTGCGGTTGTATTTTTTTCTCATTTCAGTTCATATACTAGATCAATGTATTCAACTATGGATTATGAACGCGTCTCCTTTTTGACTTTCTGATATTTTTAACACATAACAATAAATACACTGTTTTGTGTAAAATGTGCTTAATGAAATAGTGAATATGTATTGCATTCTAAATGAATTTATATATTCGAGTACTTTTTCATAAACGTCATAACATACATAAATGTTCCTGCATTTGCCTATGAGTCATATGTGTCGAGTAATCGTAAGTGTATGATAAGTATATTTCCAAGATTTTTCTCCCTTGGTTAAAATATTTATCACGCAGTTAAGTCTTATTGCTGTAAATCAACATTTACGTAAATAAGGATGCACGAATCCATTAATGCATAACACTTGGCGACAAGAATTGTTCTAGAACACTGCTTATGAAGCTATCGAATTCAACTTTTGACGCTAGCAAACCAGACCTTTTGTCGACTTGCGAACGGCGACCAACCGGTGATATATAGATTCGACATGTGTGTGTGTGTTGTTTTTAGCAAACCGAAACCTTTCCTGTACAAGTATGTACTAAACGACTAATAAATTATAAAACACAGAAATAGTAAATCAACTCCTGCTCAAACTATACCATTTATTTTACTTTTTTTTTTGTATTCTCTTGTTTCTCTCGTTGTTCGAAGTGTCTGGATCAATTGTTGAAATTACTGTTTTACAAAATTTCATTTATTACCTTTAAACAGTGTATTCCATAAAATCACTATGTGATTAAATCTTGTTCAAGCAAGCGATTATCCAAACTAATGCCAGTATTGTATGTTAATAAACATACCTTTAAAGGAACAATAGTCCTAAATATAGAAAAAAGTAAACACAATTCTAACTATCCAAATCAGTCTGACAAATTTTGTTTCTCAAATATATTTGTTACCGATACTATGGCTAAATTAGATCTTTAAAGTGTTACATAACATATTTAAAAAAAAAAAAAACAATGGCGTTATCCTAATATAATTAACTAAATTTCATTACCTTACCACAAATTCAGAGTGGCATTTCTTACTCGACGTTCCTTTTGCGCTGTCTGCAGACGACACTTACCAAATGTGCAGTTATTGTATACGGATATTATTTTTTGCTCACGAAGTTGTCTGTTTTTTTTTTGTTTTTTTTTTGTTTTTTTTTTGTTTTTTTTTTATGAAAAACGAATCGAATGCAAACAAAAACGGCATACGTAAAAGGGACTTATGATCATTCGACAATCTTTAAAATTGTCCATCAAATAAAACAATAAAGTACTGTGTTCACCGTAAAACTTTGATCAAATGCAAGGGAACATTTAAACATAAATGCAACCTGATCTACATAACAATAGGTAAATAAGAAAAGGTCCTATCAAAACTCTTACAAATATTTAAATTTTATCTACCAGTTGACAAAGACAAACAAGAAAAATGCAAATCTGAAAAAAACAGAGACGAGACATAACACACATAAAGAAAAACTATCAGTTACCGCCTTGGAACAGTCACTCGGCAAAAGGGCCAACTGGGGTGCTTAAACTAGGTTTGCGGAGCGCTCTAACCTCGCACTTCCTGAAGATTTTTCTAGCAAACAAACAGTGTAAATAACAACATCCCTTCAAAGTGAAACAACTAACAGTAAGCCCCTGCATCGGGAGTTAACAGATACAATGAACTTATATACATACATAACAACTAGCAACAAAATAAACTATAAACATATCTACAGTAGATAAAAGCCTCGGCACCGTAACAACAAAAATAAACACATAACACATAAACGAAAAAAAAACAAAAAACAATAAACAAACTCGATGTATGGAGTCCCAGCACACGGGATGAATCACGACAGAGATCAATCATAGTTTTAGGTTTCAAGTATGCAATCCACCTTAGAGCTCACAAACCATCTCTACAGAGGGAAAGAGGTCGACGAAACTCACGGGAGTTTGTATTCAAATTGCGCAACCATTCAATTGGTAGTAAATCCTAGTAGATAGTGAGTCTACTGGTAATGGTCATTGTATGTGAAAGAAGGCTTTAGGTTAGTTTGTCAACTCGGCTGTGCATATCTGAGCGTTTAAATCATCAGTTTTAATTATAGAAACGCATTAATATAATAGCACGTATTTAGTAAAATATTTAGTAACTTTACTATTTAGTCCTATTAAAGATTGATGAATTTGACTTCTACAAGGAAATAGCCATTACATGCAGATGACTATATGATTAAGAGGTTCGTTTTGGGTTGTATCAAGTATATTTAATGGCGCTAGAGTCTACACATTTCCATTCTACACAGTTTGTTGATAGGAAAGAGTTAGATAGTGTGTATTGTTTGTTTGTCAGTATACAATTGCAATCGCTGACATACATATTTATCTATATATCAGGTTCTTCATTCGTCATTTTTCTCACATGCCTTTCTATTTAACACTATATCCTAACTCTAAGACCGTAAATTATAAGCTTTCAAGATTGAATGAATTCAGCCCTGCAACATCTTACAATATCGATAAACAGAACACGTCAGCAAGCGGCATAACTATAATGTTGTTTAATCATACAATTTATAAACTAGCAGTACGACATTTGCGTTTTGCTGAAAGTTGCCTTGTTTTTGTTGTTGTTGTTGTTGTTTTTTTTAATTTGAAACGTAATTTACATCACATTCGTGTATAGTATGCCCGTTTATGATTTGTATTATTTACACGTAAACCCCGTTCGTCAAAAAGGGCAATGACTTAAACCATCTTATATTTGGTCTTGTTCGCGTTACCTCCCTTGAAACACATATGACAACTTTGCTCCATGTAAATGGTATTTGGATTTTGAAGCTATAAACATTAAGTATTAGAGCTGCTGCTTAATCTACTAATATATTGTGTGTTTAAATATATCTGTATGCGTTTCATTGTAATACAATTCCTATTTCAAGCACAATTATTTAACCAACTTTTGATAAACAGCAAATACACCAAGGGACTCGCATTACCATGATTTTTCATTGTTTTAAATAAGTATTTACAATATCATCAGTGCCCACTTTTACATTAGCATCTTCAAACACTATTTGAAAGTACAATTGATTTTATTCAATTTTTGTTGTAAGATATTCCTTTTTTTTAATCCAAGTTGTTTATTCGAGAATAGTGAGTTTCAGGTAAACACGTTAACACGGTAAAACACACGTTGTAGATGAGAACATATTTTCGGAAGCCATACCAAGTATAACTATACAACTTACTATGTACACGCACCTGTTTGACAATATGTTTTGGTTATATAAAACCATGAATTATCTTTGCGTTTTATCGGCTTACAATTCCAATATTGTTTTCACTAATAGTATGCATATGACTCTTGTCATTGTTTCACTGTCACTTTCACATTTCCAAGTTGGGAGAGGTACCGTGGCCTAGTTCCTAGTTTAATTTCAATGTTAGGAGTAAAGCAAAGGTCCGAGTCATCATATACGTAACAATATACACTTACGTTAGTTTAAACGTTGCAATGACACCTAATGGCGACCGTGTTGTTATTCGTGTCGTCTCCCTTGACTTGATAGAAAATGCATTCAAGCAATTTAGATATGGAAGAATAAATGTAAAAAACGACTAAATATAGCATGTCAAATATAAGCATATTAAAATTGTAGAACAATTCTGCACACTTATATTTTCTATACACCATATATACACTGCTATCTGGTCAGATTATCTAGTCATATTATTGACATTTTGGTATTTAACAAAGGGAGACAACCTTCCAAAAAGCAAGTCTCTTTGATAAGTTTATTTCCCTTGACTATTCAACATATTTTGCTAAAATTGGGAATTTCAAATTTGTATTACCAAATATCCTCTATCCTTTTTTATACTTGTTCTAAAATTTCCGCTCGATTGGTAAAATAAATGAACAACTTGGTTAACGAGCACTCCGTTAGGACATACATATGTGTGGCAAACCACATCTCGTACGTCTTTTTTCATAGCTCCTGTAATCTCTGTAGATCTAACACCCTGGCTATATGCCATGTCACCCTTTGATGCTTTACAATGTGAACAAACGACAATAGCACTCTATATACTGCAACTAATTATCGCCAGGTAGTTGACTTTAGGCTAACTTCCACTTGACCAAGTACCTTTCGAAACTCCGTTAACCGTACCCACTTGATACCCTCCGAAACCCACTGAGCTATGGTCCGAATGCACTACTTTAGTTCATACATTTTATTCAACAAAGGCTAGTTTCCATTAAAAAACAACTGTTGCATTCTTTAATTCTCTCAAGATAATGCATGAATCCCAATAGCGAGCATTCAATAAATCTGCTCTCAAATGCCTGGTCATTATTTTAGAAATATTACCAATAACCACTGAACTGGAAAAGAATTGGCCAACCGCTCTGGCAACTTTTCTAATAGAAGCACGTACTGTGTCCTTTACTGAGTCAATCAAATCATTAAATGTAGACTTTGCTTTACATAATCTATGATCTGGTATAGAAATAACTCATTCTAAATTATCGAAATTACAGCTTTAAAACTCCAATTTCTGAACAGGTACCCATATACAGTTCTTTGAGTTAGAATAAAACCAGGGTTCAGTATATCAGTCCTAATTACGGACTCTACTATCGATTCACTTTTATAGGAACCAGAACAATCAAGCCAATCCACTAAAAACATTGTGACCGATAAGCCCTCTGAACGCCATGCTCATCAAAATGTCGACACAATGCGACACTTTCAACACTTTCGTTTTTATATCTGTCATCCTGTACCAATAAGTGGCCGATAACATTTTTTTTTATTTAATTTGGAGTGCTTTCGAAAAATCAATTAGCTCGGCCATATTATTTACACATTCTTACCGTCATGTTCGATTAAACTGCTTAACAAAACGTAATGGTAATGCTCTAAGTATACTGGAAGGAACTATCCTATAACGATGTGTCTACATTTAGTAACTTTTCATTCCAATAAATTTGAGTTTCAATGCAATATTCGTTGTTGTTGTTTTTTAAATCCAGAAATGAAACCTTTCAAGTCAATCCCCAAAATCTAGTTGTAAACTTATTGAAAGGAATACCGCAAAGGCAAATAAAGTTCGCCGCATTTCCCGTATAGAATAAACTTCCCTACCATGTATTTAATATCAGACTACATTTTCAGTCGGTTATCGGCGATCGCCTTTCATTAATACAAGCATCTTTGACTTTGGATGCACATAATGTTTGCAGCAAACAAGTAAACAAAATATCGTAAGAACTGGTTTGTTCATTGTGTATCGCGGTACTGTATTGACTTTACCCAGTATCGTAATGTAAAGGTATAGCGGTATACGGAGATAGCCCTAATAATATCATAACACAGTGTTTGACTCAATTATTAATCTAACATTTAACGTTCAAGCGTTTAGATTACTGCTTTGTATATGGCATAAAAAGTACTTTAGTGTGTGTGAACCATTGTGTATTTAATGCCAGTTTGAAATACTGGTGTTTGACAGGTGAAGACGTATTTACAGTGCATATTCACCGAATGTACCTCAATTAGATTACAATAAATTAGGTAATTAATTTTATGACGAATATGATAAATTAGAACGACTGTTACATACGCAAAAGCGTTTAGCAAAAGTACCATTGGTAAAACGGGCAAATACCAATAATCGGTAGCAATTTAGAACCATGTTAAAATAGTTAAAGGGAAGCGTGTCGTGTTAATCTTAGCTAGAACCTTATGTAATGTTCCTATAGTTAAACAGCATTTCTAAACTATTTTTCTAAGTATTGATAGCACAAATACATCGTTTTGTCTGTCCAAATGTTTACCTTCATGCGCCAAGATTTAGCTTGTTCTTGTTAAGTACACGGACATTATTTTATAATGCTGCCCTTAACGCTTAAAAGGGCCATCAATTACTGTCATAAGACAACTGACATTTATATTGTTATTATAATACTATTCATGAACATTAATTGTTAAAACATTTACAGACCAAATAATCAAAGTGTAAACTTAAACATTATTTTCAGTATCAGAAATGTACCCTTCTAGAGGATTACCAAATGGCAAAACAATGCAATGAATAAACAATTACACGCCTTGTTAACCGTGACACATAGTTATTGTTTAATTGGTTAGGCACATTTTTACATACGACCCATGGACCGATTTTGAACAATGTTAGTGTAGCACTTAAACAATATTTGTTTAGCTTGGTGCGGTTTTCATTACGTCGAATGCAGTCTGTTGCAGTTCGTTCTATTATCTTTAAGTCACGCACAATTTCACCCAACATATTTGGGTTTGCCAATTCAGTTAATGTCATGTGAACTCAAATGTCAACCAAGGTCAAATCTGAATGATTACTCAGCAGTTTGCGAATATTTTTGCTCTCTTATATTTTTGTATCGACACGAACATATGTTGCCTCACTTTATTCAATGAAAATAACCAAGGACAAATGCTTGTTATAAAATTTAGTTTTAGCTTCCCAATGGGTATATTTTATTCTACAAGCGAAAAGCATAGTGTGCGTGTTTTAATATGTATGAATACATATGAATAGAATCAGATTAAATACAAAGATCTAAACAAACGCGAATTAAAGGAAAACAGTTTATACAGGTTTGCAGAATAGTTATGTTGCTTTTTGTCCTTCTAAGTTATCATATTAAAAGTATTTGTGACACGAAATAGAACATAAAACAAGTTTTATAATGATCATCTAGCATATTTATAACTATGCAGGCTTAGTTATTGAATATTATAACAGTATTCACTAGGGTACATTTAGCGCTTAGAGTTATTACATTATATGTATGTATCGACGGGGATGTTGGTTCGCTTCCAATCACTGGCTCCCATTTTTCTGAATTTTTCTGTCAACATAGTTTGATGCCTTTTATCTCATTTAATACACGCCTTGTGATTTTAACAAATTAAATGTCACATTTTTTTCGTGGCACTGTTTGTGGGCTTACACGAAAGTTGAACAAAAATCAACAATAATACACATTGTTTGCACACATTTAATATTCAACGACTATCCATGATTAAGCCTAAATGAATATAACATTACATTGTCGCTTTTAAATTAAAAGTAGAAATCAGTTAGCCGTTTCATGCAATTACAGTGCAGGGTTCTATTTCTATATAGTGCAGGAACTAACCGTAGACATATCATGCAATGTGTTATATTAAATATTTTCAATGCAGTGAAATGTTTGTCTGAGAACAAGTATATTTTATACAACGACAACAACAACAACAGCAACAACAATAACAACAACACAGAAAGAAATCGGAATTCATTAATAACGAAATAATTTATTAACTTCCAAATAACTTCGAGCAAATGACATAGACGATACCAAAGTAATATGCTAACTAATAGTTATAATACAACTCTGTGAACATGTGACGACTTAATTTTCTGTATATTATATGTTGTTGATACTTTCAGGACAAAAGAAAAACCGGTATCTACTTCAGTACTTCATACGGCGGACAATGGCAGGGCTAAACTGCATGATTGGGTACCACATGCAAGTACCACGGACTTAAATTGTTTACATTGGCTGATTTATTAGTATGAGAGTCACTTATGACACGTGTATGAAATTCATTGCGATATTGCTATGACGTTTAGACTCAGTAGAAGTATTAGAAAATCAAAACGAGGACTGATCAATCCTTGTCATCTTTATAGGGACATCAATCTGAGGACATTGATTTGAATAATTTACACAAAGTCCGGTTGATAAAATACAGAGTATATACGAAAAGTAGAGCATTTGAAGAGCCTTACAAATACCCTGGCCACTATTACCAATTTTAAAGCCTGGTTTGACCTGACGCAGGAATCAATCCCGACACCTCCCAGTTAATGCTATACCGAGCTACGGCCTAAGTCAAGGGCTAATAACACTGGCTGTATTGCTTCAGTGACTCCAAAGTAGACTGCTTGTGTATCAGATATTGGCTAATCATCTCATTATTTTATCCTGCTTCACACTTCAAACACAGATAACAATTGATAACATTTTTTTTATTTCTTTGAGAAATGGGAATACAAGCAAGGTTTTGTGAAAACACCCACAAACTAGGAATCGCCAGAAAGCATGCATACTATCAATATATGTTGTTTTGGCCACAATACCGTGTGATTGAATTGTCGCTATACAATGCATTTTTTTGAGATTTAATGTCCTGGTTTTGATTTCATTTAAAAAAATCAAAGACATTATCTACGCTCCCTATTCATATTCATTTAGTGTAATATATAACATGGTGTTGTTGCAAAGGATGTTGTATTTCTATATCAAAACAAGAAAAAAAAAATATTAGTTCTTCAGTTTATTCAATGACAACATTTTTTTTTTGAAAACACACACGCACACATTATTTTTAACTTTATACAATGCAGGCTAGCAATTTATTATCATACACATAAGCAAGGACTTGCGCAAGTCATCACCTGGCATAATGACACAATGAGTCTGAATAAAAAATCTCATGTCACAGGAGAAAATGCAAGTAATTATAATATCAAGACCATTTGATATAATGCTAGCATTTCTAGCTACAATTAACATCACCAGCATTTCTAGTTACTATAAGATGACCAACACGTCTAGTTATTATAACATCACCAGCATGTCTAGTACTATAACATCACCATCATGTCTTATTACTATAACATTACCCGCATGTCTTATTACTATAACATCACTAGCATGCCTAGTTACTACAACATCACCAGTTTTTTCAAGATACTATAACATCACCAGCACTTCAAGTAACCATAACACCACCTTCATTTCTAGATACTATTAACATCACCAGCACTTCAAGATACTATAACAACACCAGCACTTCCATCTGCTATAACAACATTAGCACGTCTAGTTCCTATAACATCACTAGCACTTCAAGTTACTATTACATCACCAGCACTTCAAGTTACTATAACATCACCAGACTTACTAGGTAAAATTAACATTGCCAGCATTGTAAGTTACTAAGACATCACCAGCGGTTCTAGTTACTATAGACAGCACTTCATGTTACTATAACATCACAGCACGCCAAGTTACTATAACATCACCACCGTGTCTAGGTACCATAATATCACCACCGTGTCTAGGTACCATAATATCACCACCTATTTCAAGTTACAATAACATCACCCGTATTTCAAGTTACTATAACGTCACCAGCATTTCTAGTTACTATAACGTCACCAGCATTTCTAGTTACTATAACATCACCAGTATTTCAAGTTACTATAACATCACCAGCATTTCTAGTTACTATAACATCACCCGTATTTCAAGTTACTATAACGTCACCAGCATTTCAAGTTACTATAACGTCACCAGCATTTTCTAGTTACTATAACATCACCCGTATTTCAAGTTACTATAACGTCACCAGTATTTCAAGTTACTATAACATCACCAGTATTTTAAGTTACTATAACATCACACGTTTTTCAAGTTACTATAACGTCACCAGTATTTCTTGTTACTATAACATCACCAGTATTTCTAGTTACTATAACATCACCAGTATTTCAAGTTACTATAACATCACCCGTATTTCAAGTTACTATAACGTCACCAGTATTTCTAGTTACTATAACATCACCAGTATTTCTAGTTACTATAACATCACCAGCATTTCTAGTTACTATAACATCACCCGTATTTCAAGTTACTATAACGTCACCAGCATTTCAAGTTACTATAACGTCACCAGCATTTTCTAGTTACTATAACATCACCAGTATTTCAAGTTACTATAACGTCACCAGTATTTCAAGTTACTATAGCATCACCAGTATTTCAAGTTACTATAATATCACACGTTTTTCAAGTAACTATAACGTCACCAGTATTTCTTGTTACTATAACATCACCAGTATTTCTAGTTACTATAACATCACCAGTATTTCAAGTTACTATAACATCACCCGTATTTCAAGTTACTATAACATCACCAGTATTTCTAGTTACTATAACATCATCAGTATTTCTAGTTATTATAACATCACCCGTATTTCAAGTTACTATTATGTCACCAGCATTTCTAGTTACTATAACATCACCAGTATTTCAAGTTACTATAACATTACCCTCATTTCTAGTTACTTTAATATCACCATCCTTTCTAGTAAGAATAACATTACAAGTATTTCTCGTAACCTTGAACATAGCCAGCATTTCTAGTTAATATATCATCACCAGCATATCAAGTTACTATAACAATACCAGCACTTCACGTTACTATAACATCACCATCCTTTCTAGTTACTATAACATCACCGTCATTTCTTGTAAAGTTTAACATAACCAGCATTTTAATTTAATATAAAATTCCGATCACTTCAAGTTAATATAACATTACCATCCTTTCTAGTTACTATAACATCACCAGAATGTCTAGTAACTTTTAACATAACCAGCATTTTAATTTAATATAAAATTCCCATCACTTCAAGTTAATATAACATCACCATCATTTCTAGTTACTTTAACATCACAAACACATCAAGACACTTTGACATCTTCAGCACGTCTAGTTACTATAATATCACGAGTATATTTAGTTACAATAAGATCACCAGTATTTCATGTTATTATAACGTCACCAGCACTTCTAGTAACTATAACATCACCAGTATTACAAGGTATTACAACGTCACCAGCATTTCTCGATAGTAATAAGTCACCAGCACTTGAAGTTAGCAGAACATCACCAGCACTTCAAGTTACTATTATATCACCATAATTTCTAGTTACTATTAACATCACCATCATTTCTACTTACTATAACATCACCAGCACGTCTAGTTACTATAACATCACCGGCATTTCTATTTACTATAGCATCGTCAGCATTTCTAGTAATTATAACATCACCAGTATTTCAAGTTACTATAACATCACCAGCATTTCTAGTTACTATAACATTAACAGCATTTCTAGTTACTATAACATCACCCGCATTTCTAGTTAATATAACATTGACAGCATTTCTAGTTACTATAACATCACCCGCATATCTAGTTACTATAACATCACCAGTATTTCAAGTTACTATAACATCACCAGCATTTCTAGTTACTATAACATCACCAGTATTTCAAGTTAATATAACATCACCATCATTTCTAGTTACTATAACATTAACAACATTTCTAGTTACTATAACATCACCCGCATTTCAAGTTACTATAACATCACCCGCATTTCTAGTTACTATAACATAAACTGCACTTCAAATTTCTATAACCTCACCATCCTTTCTAGTTACTATTAGCATCACTGCATGTCTAGTTACTATAACATAACTAGCATTTCCACTTACTATAACATGAGGATATAACTTATAGAGTATCTTGTATAACATATTGCAATTTGTCATGATTCCGTTTCTGTGATACCTCGAAATTTTAATGTATGACTTTATCTGGACCCCAATGCCTACTTAATAGAAGGGGTTCCTTTTTCCTTGCTTCTTCTTTTCAAACTGTTCAGGAAGTTTTTCTATGTAGAGGTATTTATTCAACTGGCTTTCTCCTGCAGTTTTTGCATTTTCACATTTGATGTGCCTTTAGCTTTCTGTTTAAGCAGTTGCTTCACCGAGAAAGTTGATTTCGATGGTTCAGCAGCTGGTATTCTTTGCTTTGATTTGAAGTACTTGAGATCTCATCAACATGGTCATTCTCCCCAATCTCGTCTTCCTCCATAGGTTCCTAAAATTAAAAAAATGGAAGATAAAAAAGTGAGGGTCACAGAAGTGGAACTTGTAATACCTCTTCCAACTGCCTTTACTTAGACCTTTAAATATCATTAATAAAAATAATAAAAACAATAATAATAATAATAATAATAATAATAATAATAATAATAATAATAATAATAATAATAATAATAATAATAATAATAATAATAATAATAATAATAATTATAACAATAATAATAATACTTTCAATAATAATAATAATAATAATAATAATAATAATAATAATAATAATAATAATAATAATAATAATAATAATAATAATAATAATAATAATAATAATAATAAATACGGCTTGACCTGATAACCTGGCCTGGAGTTGCAACATTGCTATGCCAAGACAAAATATTTGACAATGAGGTTAAATAAAGCATGGCTCCTACAATAAAAAATAATGTTGTTTCTTATGGTTAACATTCTATGCATTTTTTATTAAGACTGAGTGAAAAATGAGGCCAATGAATTGTACTTATGTTTTGTTTAAGATTTAGTCTGTTGACCTACTTTTGACCAATGACTTGACAGGTATGTGAATCTTAGATTGGCAGTATAGACTCAAACGCACTTAAGAGAGAAAATATTACCTATTCATTTCTATTGATATTTTCAGGACTACCAGCAAACTTTTATACCACTGCAAACCCATTTTTTTTTTAAATTTTTAGTCTACCTTTTATTAGACAGTAATAAGTATTTAGATACTACTGAGAATTTTGAACCTATAGCCTAACAGACTACCAGCTGAGGTAAATGATGTCACTAAGGACTTAATAGTACAACCAGAATGTTAGGTGTCTAGTTGCACTTAAAGACTGTGCAATTAGCATTAACCCAACACTCGGACAATGGCAGACGTCTGATCTGCGTACACCGCGGGACTTTTACATGAGCTGTGATTGTCTGTTTCTAAAAACTTACTTCGTCGTAACATGTATCAATCAATCACCAATTCCATTTTTTTTAAATATTATCTCATAACTTGCCATTGTTTTGCAAAGTAACAAACAACTTAATAGTTTCTTCATCAAAATGATTATTCAACATCAATTAGATGTATCTACATGGAATAAAGGAATTCAAAAATAAATTACATACGTTCAAGATCTAACTTTATTTCGTCCACACCTTTCCCTTTGTATTGCTGGAGATTTCCTTTCTCTTACTCGGGCAGCAATTTACTGACCTTGGCAACCTGAAATCCAAGAATGAATAGAATATTCAAAGTTTACTGACACCGTGATTGTTTGACAAATAATTGGCAATCCCAAAAATATATTTTCCCAATTATACACCTAAAGGATTCCAATTGAAAGTTAAAAAGAAAATGACTGGGTATTTTGGCATAAGTAAGTATGATTTGATGTTGTTTTATATAATTTATTTATATTATGGTAGGAAAATGTTGAAGGAACATAATACAACTACCCATCACGCCTGATTGCAATCAATATAATATTTATCATTTTTTCCCAATCTAGAGCAAAATGCCAGCAAAATTCCCAATTCCATAGATATCGGTTATTTTTCCAATAGTGTGAAAAAACCCTGACTGACCTAAGAAATCAGGCGATTAGTTGCTTACAACTGTACCAGTTTGTTAATCTCCCTGAGACCGCTTTGGTAACATAAGGGTAAAATAAAATTTAAAAAAACAACACGAGTGATGTAAACGAATGCAAGTTTCCTCATTTACAATTCAGGTAAAAAGTATCTATACTAAAGAGTTAGGTCAGGCCATATTTATAAAACTCCTTAAGTGAAACGTTTCATTAGGTGAACATTTCTAATTCTTATTTTTCCTTAATCAAGTGTGTTGCAGCAAAGCAAATGGTTTTAATAGAAATGAAAGTGAGGATTTTTCTGTTCATGCGAAGCAAACATGTTTGTGTTTTTTGCACTGAGGGCATTTCTTTATTTCTTAGTTTTTGCCAAAGGTGCTTGATAAAGATTTGCCCAATATTTAAGCAAAGAAAACAGATCAGAAAATAATAAGTGACAAAACTGCTAAATGTTGTTTTTGTTGCAGGTATATATATATATATATATATATACCGGTATATCTTGTAGGGGGAAGGGGTTGTCATGCACATATACACACACTGTTACACCTATTAATATGAGGTCTTGAAGATACTTTGACTGACCTATCAAAATAACGTCATGAAGATCGGTTAATTACTTTACAAGACTCAAGAACCTCGTAACAATAGTTTTTTTTTAGTATTGGGAATTACTATAAAATTTTGGGATTTATCATCATTTTAGCTACTTGATTGCTGACAGTCAATTCACCATGAATAATTTGACATTTTATTTGGGTCAAATTTACCGTTTAACGCAAAGACTCACACCACATACCACATGACTTTTGAAATACAGTTCTAGACTCCTCTTCTGCAGTCCTTTAGCAAAAAAAAACAAACAATTACAGCATTGTCTTCCGATCTAACCTGAATAGTGTCCTAGGACAGTCTATAGAAGTCCCTGTGGATATGAACGGCATGTTTAAGAAATAACGCCAAGTCACCAAGCTCATTGTCCTTCAGATTCAGCATCTGCGATATGGTGGCAATATGCTTGGGAAAGCCAGTTGTTGTCAGCGTCTAAGGCTGCTTTGCTCCACATATCACTGCGAAGTTTCTCAGGACATCGGTAGCTCTTAATGGGATTTGAGACTGACTTGGTCTTGCAAACATATAATGTGTTTTCGCTGTCACTGTCACAAGGTCTGTGCTCCTGTAAAATATCCAACTGTGTTCTTAGATTTTCTGGAAGAAGACAAGCAACGCGTCTTCCCTTCTTTCCTCGGATCTTAACCCTGCTGATCACCTCGGTCAACTTTTTTTCTAACGGAGAGAGAGATTCTAGAATAGCTTCATTCAATGTTTTGCCATTCTTTAAACCATGTGTGTACTTACTTCTGGCCTTTCGCAATCCCCTGCTCTCCGTTTGTTTAATAGGGCAACCTGGGCCAAGGCAACTTACTTAGAGCTCTTGAGTCTGTATCAGATAGTTCCTGTTGTTGTTTGTTGTTACAGCATCTGCTTCCTTTTTCAGATACTGTGAAATATTTCTGAGGTCTTCAGTCAAAGGGATTTGTAATGTGTTGTTGTACTTTTTTTTAATTTCCAGTGTTTCTAGTGCTGCATGACTAACTTCTACGTCCCACTTTTCTTTATACAATTCCATAAAATGTTCAGCCCTTACTTTCTGCTCTTTATCTTCACTAGATAAAGCTAGTTTGTTGCCACTTTGTGTAAGGAATCATATATCTTTGTCACTAGTATCCACATAGACTCTTAACAGCACTGAGACAAAGGCTATACTTCTTTGGGTCAATACAGTCTTGCAATGAAGTATCTGTTGTATCCAATTTTTTTTTGCCACCTGCAGAAATCGAGCAAGTTCCCACACCATCTGTCTGATGTGACCAAAGTTGTGGAGATTGCGTGCTAGTTAGGTGAACATTCGTTGACGAAATACTGTAATAAGTATGGTTGTACGTGCAATTAAAGAAACCTGATCATTGGACATATTATTTAATATCTTGTCCTTGAATTGTTCCCTAACTGCAGGATTCACATGCATAAATGATGCACTGTCCTCGTGATGTTTTTTTTTTGTCGTCGACCCCTTTCTAACCTCATGATGTGCATTCTTCACATGCTTCCACAAATCAGAACTCAGGTAAGTTCCCAAACACTGCTTACACTGAACATAGCGAGTTCCTTCTGTTTCATATTGTGGTCGTTTGTCAGGCATTATTGCTCCTTATCCATTTTTCAACACGGGAATATTGTGTGAAGTCACCTTAATGAGTGATAATTTTCCAGGCATTTTTTCTCTCTATTTAAATGTTGTTAAAGGTCAATGCCCACTGAACATCTATTTCTTTTGAATGAACTTGCTCCAAATATCCTGCCAACTTTGGATACGGCTTAGAACAATACACAAACATGTTGCTTGTCCCAGATCCTTTGTCCATCTGCTGTCTTGGTACTTTTGGGTACATGCAAACAATAGCTGTTATTGTCAGTACTTCTAGGCAATGACTCACTGGTAATATTGATACAATTTGAATGGATTTCTTTTTTGTTATGAGACTGAGTTTTACTGGCATTATCTTTACGAATGGCACTATTTCTGATAAAATGTCATTGTGAAAATCAAGGTGGTCTTTGCCAAATTCATCACCACTTTCAGATTTGTCACTCTCAGGAACATAGTCTTCATCTAAGTATTCAGATACATTTTCCCCTGTGATGGAACTTGTACAACTGAAAAAAGTAATATGATTTTTCCCCCAAAATATGTTTTCCCATTTCTTAAGTGGATGTCATTTCATGTATGTGTTAAGATGACCACTCTTTGCAAAGTAAAGTAATCGTGCCATTCATTTTACTGTCAGTCTTTTGACAACATTCAATAACACACTAAAGTTCGTGTATGTTCTTACACATTAATAAATATACATATTACCACAAGAAATACAAGTTCAATTACCAAAGGATGTCATTATCAACAGGCAAATCAAACACACGCCTCACCAGTTATAGAATGCATGGATATACACATTTAAGTTTCTGGACTTAAAGACAAACTTTCTGTAGTTGAATATGCGTTATTTAACTGCCAATTTTTAGGAAAGGTGCGTTTTTGCAGCTGATTACATGTTTTCCAATGCGTTGTACATTTAATGTACTACGGATTATTTTTACAGTTTTCTATACACCAGTTATTCTGAGTATTTTGATTTATATCAAAAGGACAAGGTGTTTGTTTTGTTCCAACCTAGCGTGAAACTATAAAGACAATTGCTGTCGGTACTTTGCAGAGATTTCTGAATCTCTCAGGAAATATTAATTTAACCTACTTATATATACAGAGCTACACACTCCTTAAATTGTTTAATATGTTAAAGCACCACCCATTACCAACATGCGCGTTATTAGTGCCCTATATCCACTTACGTAGGCTCATTTACTGGCTTGCCACTGCACGGCCAGTATTTACTTACTTTTGATTAAGAGTTTGATAGCATTACATGCAGTGCCTAAATGTATAGCTAAAATAATATTGACTATAGGACGCACAGTTTTGTTTACAGTGAACTATTCGTAAAATAATATCATAACAAGATTAAACCACTATTTTCCTTTCTTTCTTTTGACTACAATTATAGTTATCGTTTGGATAAAATATTGCACGTGGTGCTGAATAGCTTTACATAAACTTTATTCAAAATACAGCACGTTGTTACTTTTCCCGACAAAATCGAACCTATGTTTGAACAGAAAAATTAATAACATAATATTCACTATCATTTACAACGTTTTCGTTTATATATACCTTCCTTGATCGAATCTCATTACAGGCCTTTTACCGACCTGGTCCGTGACATTGACAATGTTGTTTGTAAGAATTGTCTACTGAAATTCGCCAAATAGATACCAGTAATTAAAATCGAATCTCCAGCGCCGTTCACTCATAGATTGGCTTGCTTGATACAAGGTTGTTGACAAGAACATTGTAAGTTGTTATGCCTAAGGCGACTAGCCAATTCATAGTTTAGTTTAATTTTGCGGATTTGAAAAAATACACTAGCAATAAAGCTTACAAATATGACCGTCTGAACTAATGTATACATTTTAGAGAGATTTACTATCGAATCATAATTTTCTCAAATACTCATCTCTTTACCTCGTAGATTAAGGATGAATACGAATAAACCCAAATATTATACAAGTGTATCCATGTACTATGAATAATTCATCGCTAATTGTGTGATGACAAAATAGCTTTTACAGCTATCACATATATGTAAAGTAAGACGATCCGTGATGTTGTATAAAACGATAAAAAATATTAAAGCATTGTCAACTTCATTGACGTAAAACAAACTTCTCAGTGTAATTGAACATTTCTAGTGTTTTCTTTAAAACACATATTTGGTTTCATTATGCTGACAATATCCACATAACTAATAATATGCATTGTTTGTTGGAGACAAACACACAATTAACTAACTGTGAATACAATGGTGTATTTTCCAGTTTAGTTGGAAATAATAATATGTATGCTTATACAAGATGTGATGCAATTGGGACCAGTTTCCATACATATTATGTATCAATGTTTAAACCACTTGAACATAACGATGCACTAACTCATGCAGTGGTTACAGCAGACAAATATATATTTAGTCTTTGCTGAGGCGAAAGAAACGCCATATTGTTTAAATTGTGCTGAGGTATTGTAACTAAAAGCGTCCGTGTTGTTATTTTTAACACAGTTTTACCATTGTAGAAACTATTAGTTTTAAATTATTTTAACACAGTCTCTCATTTTAATAGGTATAATAGACCGATCAATCAGTTTATTGTTGATGGTATTGTCAGAAATGTTCGCTAGTAAATATATAGACAGGAGCTAGAAATTAACACAAATTTGATAATCAGTTAACTGAGATGTATGGAGTTGTTCTCTTACTTCACTTGACAAACTATCGTCTGGAAACGTATTAAGTTATGCAGTGATACCAAATGAAAACTGGAATGTTGAATTTACCAGGAAAAACAACAACACTTAAATATTAAAATACAAATTCACTACCTTTTAACACCTTATTATATGCAATTTACTACAATACATCAACGGAAAATAAAATATCACAAAATTTTAAACAGGCTTGACAAAGTCCTATGAACATTGCAACATATTCTAAACTCCGAAAAGGCACATAACAATGGTATTTCACATGCAAGCCAAACGAAAAGTAAGAAAAAAAATTGTGATGAATCATTTAACGAAAAAAGCAAACCCGACAGTTACCGCCTTGGAACGGTTCAGTCGCATCGATCACCGCTTCTTAATGCGGCCATTTAGCCTCTAGAATTAGATGGGTCGATCTCCTTGCCCATATATATAAATAGTTGAAATTCACAGTGCCAAAATAAATGGGTTATACCACATTAGCCTAGTTTCAAGCCACTAGTCATTGATTGGACTTTCGAGTGTACATCCTTATCAGTTGATATATTTGGCTGTCCCGTAATATCGCCTCGTACACAGAAGTAGTAATTTGCGATCCGAATAACACTATGTACCAATGTGTACACCCTGACAGAATGGATTAATTATTACAAACTTAGCGGCGACCTGACTGGGGTACGAACTATGAACCTCGTGATGTGGTGTGCTTCATCACACTCTGCTCTTCTGCCACATATACACGAGCATATATATCCTGCCAGAGAACACACCGACACAAGACAATGTTATTATGTGTACTTTTTCGATTGCTTTTAATAATATGTTGTTATCCTAAATATCAAACGAATTGATATATTGAGCGATAGGGTGATCATGTTTGCAAAAAAATATTTGTTCAAGTTCACATTATCAAGTGTAACTCTGTGTTTTACCTTCAAAGGATTGTAATCATGTTGTTGATTGTGTTCAGCAGTACAGTTTAACAAACTTGTAATGATAACATGAACAAATTTGTAATTCATTGTTATTGACTAAATGTTTTTAAAATTGTTGAAGTAAAAGGACTGGTTGATATTTAAGTTTTACTACGGACGGAACTAGCTTCTATGTATTAAATTGTTTTTTAGCTTTGTTCATGCCGATGTTACAATCTATGTTATTGTGTTTTGCATTGTGTTAGTGATCTTTTTGCGAATATATTAATTGTACCGATAATCGTTAACACGTTCTCCAGCTATTAAACATATATTAGTTCCCTGACAACTGCTGCGGTCGTGGTCCACTTAGCATAGTCATTTATATTAGTTATAAGTTAAAATGTAAACACTGGTCGGTTGGGGAAATTTTGTTACATTTCGAAAGAAATTTACCGAAACTATAGGTATGTCCCCAGGGAATACACTTCGCTGATACTATATTTTCAAGTTCAAATATAAAATATAAAATATAAGAACACTTGACACATTAACTAAATAAAAGGAGGCCGGATGAAAATGAAGTATTACTCGTATCAGAGGAATGTTACTAAGAGGTAATGAAATATTACCAAAGAGGTTTGTTGTAAACAATAAAGTTAATGTTTACACACTAAAACTAATCGATAAGGAAAGGAACAGACGCAGTTGAATCGAATAAATATGACGTGCATAGCGATATAAGTAATTCATATTTACATGTTTCAAGTACTTTATGACAAGGACTTCTTGAAATCATACACTTGTATTTGAATCAGAAGATGTCGTTGCCGCAATGCAAACTTAAAGCAGGACGCTTGTTTAGGTTCCGTTGTCATTCTTATAAACCATTTGAGGACACAGCTTTATACAAGCATGGCAATGATACTACTTACACAGTTATGACCATGTATGAAACGTGTACACTTTGATAGTATGTTGGGATTATCGCTTAAAATGTAAAATAATAAGTGTCCATACTGCAAGGAAATGTGTATGCAAAACCCTATACAGAAACAAATCATGTTCGAGTTTCAGAAGTTTTTATATGATTTTCCCAATACATCAAGTGTATGCTGTATATATTTAGTTATGCTACTTATGTATGTATTCCTTTATATTATTACCTTCTTAGGTCTATAAGGGTTGGGCTGGATGTTTTTTGAGAGATGAAGGGGGCATACTTTTGGGTGGTTGGGTTTAGTTGTTAGCATTAGCCATCGCCATTTTATGATGTTAATACGATCTGATTGTGTATACAATTAGGAACAACATTACCCATTTTATTTTCGACTTCGTCGCTTTAATATGACTGAAATGAAACCGGACCAGGCTAAACACATATTGTTCACATGCTACACTTACATTGTTGCAAAACGGTCCATGGGGTCTGGTGTAAAATGACCTAATCCATTAAACAATAACTGTATGCCGGTGTTAACGAGGCGTGTAAGAATACAGATAATCTTGCAGCACAATCGTTGTAGTTTGCCTATTGACAAATCCACGGCATTTGTATAGAAAGAAACATGATCGTGCTCGCAATCTAAATGCAGTAACGTTTATTGTTTGAAGATACAGGTTAGAACGGTAGTTAATAATAAAACATTTGTTCTTACATGATAATGATCAGTTTGAAAAGATTGATAAACAATGGCGAGCAGAACAAAACACTACTATTTACCTTGTTGAGAATGGTCCCAGTGCATGAGGCACGGAGTCTCGTATAACTATGGTTTATTCAAGACAATGTGGTTACACTGGGGCATAATTGAAACGATCCAGCAATGTGCTGAACGTAAACTATTGAGAGCTGGTGGTAAGAAAGTGGCTATATTGTTCAACAGGATGTCAGTAACAGTGAATTATATAAGTTATATACATAGTAGTATTTCTTGTCAGTGTAAATTATCAGAGCTGTCGACATATATGACAGGCCCATGCGTAATTTTGTTTACCTGTACAATTTCAACGTGTGAACAACAATCTACAAGCATACCAATGCTGCCATAAAAATCCAGTTATCTAGCTTGTTACTTTTATAAACGATTCACTAAACTAGGCATAACCAAGCATAAAACTAAAACAACAATAATTGTCTAGTATATGTAACTAGACCGCTAGGTATAATTCATGTGAACACCCTTCGTACATTTTCATTTGCTGTCTTTATAGAAGATATTATGAAAACGAATATCACAATTAAGAAACACGTATATCGTATTACAACAGTTGCCATATGTTCAAGTTAAATGCTGACCCAAAACGTTCACATCGATTACAGTTTGTTTGTTGTTTTGTTGTTGTTTTTTCTTGTTCATATTTTTACACACATTAAACATCATTGTTTGAACATCAATTGGTTCAAAGCAATAAAACAACAACGACCATAAGCACGAATAGACAATGCCAAATGCTAAAGGTATTAATACCTATTAACTAGATATACCCAAGAAGTAGACATTCAAGAAAGAGAGATATAAACTTAAATAACGTGTTTTCACTCGACTCTAACCTTGGGTTAAAACTGAAGCAATAATAATCTCCTACACACAAAACCAGTCTAATCCTGTGTTTACGTAGATGTACACTTTTGGCTTATTTCTTATGTTTTCATTTTTAAATTTCTTAATCCCTGTCAATTGTTGGTTTATGTGTGTGCTATATACATCTACGTTGCACTATACTCATTAAAGCAAGGGTTGCCATTTCGTTTAATGTGGGTTAAATTTGAATCTTGATGTACTCAACAGTGAAAATGGAGTGTAAGCAAGGTCGGTAATATTTGTAGTTAAAAACAGTTTTTGCTATTGCCGTTTCAATCCGGCAACTTTTGTTTGATTGTTCTTTTTGGTGCAATTGCGTCTGAGTTTCAGTGTACATATTGCATCTATTAGCCGATGCCTTTGACGGTTGGTAGATCGTTATAAGGGCGTGTACCTTACATGAAAACCTCTCAAAAACAGCAGCTTGATGAAGGACAGAACACTCAACGGCATGGCCGGTTTTCGTTAGCAAAAGCCATAACTAATATCCAATAATTGATTATAGACCCTTATGAATTGTCATAATATCTACTGGCGAGTAGTTATCCCGAAGTCGTTCAAGCTTTATTCAAACAGTTTTGTAAGAACTGTTGTAGTCATTATGTTTATCACGTAGAGAGCTGTTTCCAACTGTGATTTATTCATTTAACCAATATGGTGGCTCGCATACGAGACAAATGTATTCTGTGAACGACAAACAGAAAAAAACGTAGTCCTACCGTAACACTCCATACAGCTACTTGTATTAGACTACAATTTTTCATAATGTAATATGTCTTTTTTGTACAATGTACACTAAATTTATAATATATCATATTGTATTTTTCAGAGTTACTGTGTAATGTCAAAGTATTGCTGATTTTAAATGTTCTCTTTTACTGCCCCATGTCTGCCATCACGTATCAAATTAAAACAATATATTTAAATCAAGCTAAGTTAGCAATCTAATGTCAGAAAAAGGTTAAATTACTTACTATGTTGTCAGTTATTTGAAATAACTTTAAACTTTGGAATTTTGTATAAATATTTAATCAAACAAATGTTCGACCAATAATTTTTACACATCTAACGCTGAAACCGATTTTTTATGAAGCTTTAAAATTTAAAATCAATGATATTTCTTTTTTTTTTGAACGCTCTCCTTCTCAATCATTATGGATATTAGTTATTGCTTAATTTAACTAGAACTGATATGTCAAAACAGTAGTGCTACGTTTGAGTATTAGGTAAACTGCCGAAACTTAAACAAGCGCATATCATCCTTATAGTTAAAAAATACACAAAACAACATATTAGCCTATTTTTACTGGTTCGTATTATTTGCAAGCTATTGATAAAAGTACACTATACCATATATATCGAACAATTCTTTAATTTTATTTGACATATACTGTTTCATATCTTTATTTAAGTTATACTTTCTATTTCTTCATGTTCCAAACTTGGGGGCAAATATGAATATCTCAAATTAAACATGGTAAAACTTGTTTAAAAATATGGTATTACATATACGAATTAGCGTCCGTGCTTTATTTATTTTAAATTTGGTATGTGTCATCCTGACTTAAAATAATTATAATATAACACATGTATATGTCTAAATAGAGCAGACGCATCTATTGCGCCGGGGCATTATCCATATGTAATATGTTTAAACTGTGTTATTTGCAAATTGATCAATAAACAATACCGCTTATCACTTATTGACTGAAGGAAAGGGTCGACACGGGGCGTGACCTGTTATTCGAACAACTGACTATTCATTATCTTCTAGGATGAAATAGTTGCTACATCCCGCCCGCGTTATGAGAGGAATGATGTACTAGAGGGTCTTTGCAGGTCCAAGGCTTGTAAGAGGCAGTAGTTAATTTCCAAACCAGATTAGCTTGGTCGGATCCGGTATCTTATTTGACCATATATTGTTGTCCTACATTCAATTAAATTGTAAAAGCATATAGAAAGAACTGCGTGTTTAATAAAACGTATCTATAATCGGATGTTATATACGCATATGTAACTTCTCTCCGAATGTTTAATTTATATTGTAGAAAATGTTGTTGTTGTTTTTTCGCAGCTGAATACTTGTCTGTTTTTCATTTGATTAACTATGGAATACGTATTCCATAGTTTGCACACATGTAATCACAACCCAAATATCGCTTCAAAGCGCTTTGAATTATATTTGAATGACAACGAAAACGTTTTATCACAGAGAAAACCATTCCCTGTTTGTTTGGTTTTTTTTCAAGATTTTAAAGCACCACCACAATACAAGCATGCGCTTTTTGTTTTCCTATCTAAACTTGCCACAGCACGGTCAGTCTAAGAAGGAAACTGGTTAAAACTGTACATGCGTTTATTTTTTATTGCATCGCATACTGTGCCTAAATTTATCGCTAAATGCTATTGACTGAAACAAGTTCATTTTTACTTGCTAAGAACTGCTCTTAAAAAGTTACTGATTAATCACCTAAATCGTAATTATTCGACCACTGTTTCCCTTAACTCTTTATTTAAGAATAAACACTACAACTTTTACATTAACAAGTATGGAAAGAAATGTAATGTGTGTGAATTATATACATTTTTTGAACAAGTATTGCCATGTTCCTTTTCCAACGCTACGGAAGCTGTTTCTAAAGCATAATTAATCCAGCAACTTCACTTTCAATTCAAGTACAGACAGTCAACCATATACCTACCATTAAGTTAAAATTAGGATCAATCACAAACCAATAAACACGACATCCTGCTATATATAATTTTAGCGCATTTAAATGTTGCATATCAAACGAACGCTACAAATTATTGTCACACAAATTAATTAGCAGATCCCAGAGGTAGTTTTCAAGCAGAAACCGTTCCGAAGTAGTGATTTCCTGTTAAATGCTTTTTCGGTATTTTTTTACTTAATTGTAAATAAAGACGATGGCAACTGATTTCATGTTGAATAAGCATCATTTCAATCTTGATTACAACATGACAGGTAGGAAATACATTTTAGCGTAGTTGAAGTGTTGTTAAACATTGATTGCAACGTTCTCAGTATGAGGCACACCATTGAGAGTTTAAACGGTATTAAGCTTGAAACATATACCTTTTAGAATAAGATCATACTGGGTCTGATGTTATACCGATGGTACATAAACATAATGGCATCAAAAGAAAAAAAAAAAACTACGGTCTTTGCCTCTTTAAAACTCGGTAAAGTTTAAATCGTATGCATAACTTAAAGACGTTATAAGGGAAACTAAATGAAGGCACGTCTGCTATGGAAAGATATCGGTGAGAAACTAACCTGTAAATAATTTGGCAATGTGCCTTGAAGGTGAAGGGTTTTCCAACAATTGAGAAATTAATTCGAAAATGTTTTTATATACACATTACATATTAATACACTGACGAATTAAAAAGAAACTGTAAACTTGGGATTTAATGTTGTTTTCTGACTATTCTTGTAAAAAACACTGTAATATTTGGTACCAACATATGGGATCTTCATCCGGCAATATGATATAGTGTTTTATTTAATCAAAGATAAATGCCGCTTTTTTCACGAATTATGAGTGAATATTTAAATTCGCATTTGTTAAATTGTCATTTCCTCTGTTAATGTTCTGATAATGTTTTACCGTAAATGTGTTTCAATTTCCGATATTTTTTTCAATATCGATTATGTCCACCTCTTCTATTAATCAAATCAATGACTGTCGAGCGCATCGACCGTACGTAACGTCGAATGACGTAGTTTGGAATGACATTCTATCTTGGACAAGGGCATGTGTAAGGTCACTTATGTTAATAATAACGTGATTTCCTCTTGCACTCCGTCCAAGAAGAACCCATCTGTTCTCAATGAGATTCATGTCCGGTGAGCAAGCTGGCCATGGTCGTATGTTAACGTTGTGCCTAGCGATTAAGTTTGCGTAAGCCTAGCAGTGTGTTGCCTGGAATTATCGTGCATCAAAAAACCGTGATGATGAGAACATAGAACAATGTCAATTTGACGTTGGACATTCAGATTACCAATAATGTGTTTTCCTGTCACCTTTTATCCCGCCCGAAACCCAGTGGGCACCGGTCCAACGTAGATAACCTTGAGCCCAGAGTCTCCGAAGAATACGGTTACAAGAATTATGAATGTGCCTGACGTATGACCGCCTGGTCCTGATTGGGTTTGCATTCTTGCTTAAACGATTCAGAACTGTTTGTTTAGATATGTCAAATTGTCTCGCGGTAGTTGTAGCGGTTTTAAACCTGTTAACGTAATATACCGGTCTTGATGTGCAGACATTACATTTGGCCTACCTTAACGAACGCTATCTCGTATGTTTCCAGATTGCCGAAAACGCCGCCGAAGAGTTACATGAGGATTGACTAGAAATAACGTAGATATTCATTACGAAGTGTTCTGTAACCAGCGCACTTGTGTGTAAATCGCACACACGGTTTAAGGCCGAACTGGGGTCCGTGGAAGAAGATGGTGGCCGTGGACAAACAGATAAAATCACGTCAGAAGTTGTGACGTCCATTGGTGAAGGCTGCGAGTCGATGCTCGGTGAACGCTTTCAGAACAATTTGATCTTGGCGTCGCAAGAGTCCACAATGTTCTGACAACGAGAATGAACATAACTAAAGTAAGAATTATGATTATTATCAATATTTGTATTATTATTATAAGTGTTTATTCATGCATTAGATATAAACTATCAAACTTGTGTTTTAAGCTACGTAATACCATTTAATTAAATACGGACAATACGAAACTTTATTTTAGTAGCGCTCTGCAAAATTGATAATGTAATAAAATTAGTTTGATAACTAATGCAGGTCTACGCCAGATGGGTGCCACAGCTCTTTAAGTACCATGAGAAGGAGCTATCTCTTTATGAATCGCGAACGTTTCTCCGTCGGCGCGCGAGATCATTACAAGGACGAAACCTGGCTCTGGTTGTACATTATGTGATCCAGTTGCGTTTGATTAAATTAGTACACATATATTTATATTCATTGAATGCAGTTTACGACATATATTGAATTTTAAAATTACATTAAACAACGTTATTTAGTGTTCCTTCATTTACTGGTAGTGTTAATCATAGTGTCAGTATTTTTTTTATTTTACTTTAAAATTATGCCGTAGTTTCTCTTAAACATGTAAACATGAGTTGTCAGTCAGCTGAGAGGAAGCGACCTGGATGCCCACTCTCGCAAAAGGCGCGTGCACAGCAGTCTTCAGAAAGTTCATGTTTATTCTTTTCTGCGACCGTCGTGGTTTGATATTATAGCCTGCGGTGCCATGCAACGTATCACCTAACGCCGAATATTATGCTAAGGTATTATAAACTTTAATTTTATTATGACTCATCTATATTTTTATCACAAGCCGTTTAAAACTTCATAAAAATATGTTTTATACAAAATATAACATCGAATACCGAGATAGAAATAATGAATCGTCTTATTTATTGACAGGTTTTGCGACGTGATTTAACACGTGCTTTAAAGAAGAAACGTTCAAATTGATCAATGGATACTGCACCAGGATAATGAATCCCCACACAGCGGTTCATCGACCAAGCTTGACATCGCTCTACTCGGCATGGAGATTTTATCCCACGCCCTGTATTCTCCCGACCTCACACCTTTTGATTGTGTGACGTTTCCTGCAATTAAATCGCAGTTGAATGGACACCGCTTCAAGGATCTGTAAGAACTCAGGAATGAAACGTGTACCATTGTTTCACAGTATGACTCTTGGCTACCCTCTCGATCTTTGATCAATGTATTTACCGTCATCAGCGCTGCGTTGCTTGCGACGGGAGTATTTTTAAAAAAAAAGACTGTGCAAACTGTGACGCCATTTGACGTTGTTAAGACATGACATTAATGTGCCCCGCTACATGAGTAGTGTATGCATTTTTTGTTCGTTTGAAAATGCCTGTTGTCATACGTAAACGATGAATTTTAGCATGAATCATATATAGCAATTTAGAAATAACTTGACACTTTTTCCCGACGTAAGCAGCACAAGAGCTTGAACTCTATCGTGGCATCTTTTTAACCAGTCAAATTCAATTAAAATTATGATTTTTCAGGACGTGAAGGTCCAGCAAATCGCTCAGTGACAAAAACAAACACACACGAAAACCATATCACTCGAAGTACACATGCAAACAGTTGCATAATAGCGCTCATGCGATTTCGAGGTCACATAGGCCGATAAGAAGTCGGTCAATTTATTGCAAAAATGTATCTTGTTCGCAGTGCGCTTGTTTGTACGGCTGCCAAAGTTGATGCTGCTCTTGGTGGTTCTTCTCTTGATTTTTCTGTTATTGTTGCTGATGATTTTGTTGGTACCGCTGGTGCTGTTCTTTTTATTAATGTGTCAATTGTTGCTGATCTTGTTGCTGAGGATAATGTTAGTATTATTCGCGCTGCTCTTGTTGGTGTTGCTCTTGTTAATACTGCTTCTGCTACTCTTTAAATGCATAGACTGCATGTTCACAATCTTTATTCAATTTCTATCTACCATTTGTTTTCATAAGAAGAATCAATGGTTACACAAGAGTTTGGTTACAGAAAAGGGCACGCGACCGTTTCACATTATTGGTTGAGGCGCAATTACTATGTAAGCAGTCTTTGAGATTATTATTTTCACTTAACATTGAGTACAATTAGCCACTGAAAACTTGAAAAGGCATTAGAGCCGAATATAATCCTATTGAAATAATATGGTAGGCAAACAACCCATTGTGCGTACTAAGGAAAAATACTGACTTGCTCTCGTCCATTACTTCCATTTGCATATAAGCATCTTAAAACACAAACCACCCACCTCCCCCTCCGATTTCAGCCAAAACGTGGATACTGTTTGGTAACGGATACATATAAAAGTCCAAACACATGCTTTGAATTACATAAAAAAAACATTCACCTATGACCACTCTTACTTTTGTTACAGTAACAGAGACAATATTGCTGCTCATTGAATGTGTGTCACTTGTGTCAACACGATTATTTCCACCAAACAATTTAACTGGATTTAATTATGTGTGTATGTCATTCACTTGTTTCAGTCCTTCTAAAAAACTTGAATTCCCTTTTCCAAGAGGGTAAGTCTTCTGAATGTAGTTTTGTTGTTGTTTTCATTTCATTTCATCGAACTATATATCTTTCTAGTTTACGTTTAACTCCGTTAAACATTCCCTGCCAAGTAACTTGTTTCCATTGTATTGAACGCGGTACATATTTAGATATTCAGTCTGATTGTCAAGTGGCTTTTTGTTTTGTTTTGGAAATATATCGGAGTGACTAACTATGAACGTAATGCTTTTTTCGTGAATGAAGACCCTAAACCAATAACTGACTAGAACCACCGGTGCACAGGAGGTCTGTGGGAAAGCTACCTCGCCCTGATGGAGACTCAAACCCACGCGGTGAAAGGCTAAGCGGTCATTGGAGCGAGAATTCCGCGATTCTACAACTACCCCAAGGGCGCAACCATTTTTCTAAATGTACTTTTGATCCAATGTTTTCTTCTCAGTATGTGTGTCAACTTAAGGCTTGCGGAGTTTAACTGCTTGCTAAAAACAAGTCACCCAAACAGATAAATTGCATCATACGTCGAAAGTACGTATACTGCCTATCCAGTATCATGCTGTATTTGGTTTATCCTTTCCATAAAACTGCAGCCTCACACAAATGGGATTGCTATTGGAATTATTTTGGAAGCTAAACAATGCCGTTGTGCAATCTTTAGTGTCATGAACATCTTAACAATGCACGTAGCCACAACACTGATATTTCACATATTATAACTTTTTGCTGATCTCAGAAATATGGTTGATTCTGCTACACTTTTAGTGTTTAAACTTTCTTTATTATTTATAATTGTGAGTTGCGTTTGATGAGATGTTGGGGTATTTATTTTTAATTATTGGTGTTGCTCCATTTTCGTTGTGAGGTTTTCCGACACAAATGGTGTAAATCTTGGGTCTGAAACAACTCTTACATTGCCCATAGTTGCTTAAATCGGCAATACCGTTTCCGGTTATCGTTCAAAAATTGTCATGTTTTTACAAAAGTTTATTTCGGTCAATTCTCGGGATTTCAGCTCTCACACACATCTTCTTCTTAACTATGTATTAACATGTTAAATTCACAATATACATATTTACATTGTTCCGTTCTTTTTCTATACCTTTTTCAAATTCTCTTCAACTTATACTGCCCTTGGTCCTCTCTTAAATAATTTAAATCTATGTGTAATAAATGAATGTGTTAGATGCACGAAGACATTTAGGAAATGTTCCATACATCTGAATATTTTTTTCTTCTAGTGTATCTGCAGATTTTAACTACCATATAAATCTGTGGGTTCCCACCAAAACAGAAATGACGATGTTTTAAGCATTGTGATCTGGAGTTTCCTGCAAGATTTACCTTCCACCAAAGCAGAAGGGCCGAAGTTGTTGAACTTATCGAGCAATATTTATCCAAACGGTTCCTACAGTCGTCCCATCACATGGTCTTTTCATCAAACACAACGATCCTACCAATGAATTTATACATTTACATAATTATGAGTGACGGTTTACTTTGAAACCGTTGTTTGTTAATCGCAAGTCTACATTATTTCAATTATCCTAGCAGCAAAAATGGAATTCAACAGGTAAAAAGGCGGTTTTCCAGAAAAAAAAGTATTTGTCGCCAAGTGTCATACGTTACGGAGTTTGTGCATTAATCTTTAATTAAAACAGGGATTGCATTGCTATTATATTACCTTTTTTGTATCAAGGAAGACAACGGTTGGGCATACATGGAATATGACACAGACAAATAGTTGACATGTGTAACGCCTTGGCCAATAGATAAATAAGAAAAGCTCCACATATATTTAAATTTAATCTACCTCTAGACAAAGGCAAACAGGGCAAATGTAAATGTGACAATAACACAGAGACGAGACATAACACACAAAAAGCTGTATGAGAAAGCTACTGACGTATCCTCAATAGCTTCTGGGGCAAATTCGGGCAACGCACTAATTTAACTCAAACGTCCTGCGTATCAGACCCTAAACAGTTGTTCGAAATGATGACAAGCGACCAACAAAAGGTGAAAAATATTCGTTTTGTAAACGAAGAATCTGTACAGCTAGATTGTGTATACAATGGTCATTTTGTGGACGCCTACCCACGAACCAATGTAGTCATTGCTGCGTACACAACGGCCCAAGCGCGCCTAAAATTGTACAGTTACCTAAAATCGTTAGGAGAACGTGTTCTGTATTGTGACACCGATTCCCTCGTCTTCACCACTGTACAAAAAAAAAAACAGTGGGAACCGCCATTGGGCGATTACCTCGGGGATCTCACTGACGAGGTTCCAAACAATGCCGTCACACACTTTGTCACCGGTGGTCCCAAAAATGATGCTTTCTCATTACAGAAGCCAAATAAAAACTGATATTTCTCGATTTGTAAAGTACGGGGCATTACACTGAATTACAAGAATGCATTAGATATCAATTTCGACACTACTAATGCTATGGTGACTGTTAGGAGACAACTGTTCAAGACTGTGGTAGAGGAATATAAACTAGTCTGTAATCCTTCCACGGAGCATGTAATTACCAAACGTGAAAGCAAAGATTATAGGATTGTTTTTGATAAACGCGTAATAAAAGAGGACTATCAAACCGTCCCATATTGTAATTTTATTGTTATCAAATGCATATACTGTTCAAACACGTATACTTGTATATACCGTTGTATCCATGAATTGTACATTTGTTTATGTTGTATATTATGTATAATAAATACGTCTCTATGATACTCCTATTATACTATAGCCATGCTTGTGTTTAAAGTAAATCATGTATTTATTGTAATAAATTATACTGTAACCAGAATCAGCACTTAGTTTTAATTGTCATCTTAACCCAACTGTCTGCACTATTAAACTATTTGCTATATTGCTTTGATGGATATACTTCGATTGACATCAACGTTGCCATTATAAGTAAAATGAAAGGAAATGCTTATGAAGTCTCATATTTTTCTTCATGAAGAGATGCAAGAAACGGGTTCCTTAACCCAAAATAAAAATAAACTGAATTCGGGGTACTCATACTTAAAAGGTACCTGGATACAACACTTCCAAATGTTGCATAGAACGTATTATAAAAAAATGACGCGAAAATCGCGCATTCCTTGACATTTTATAATTGTGTGGTCACCAAGTGACCAATAACAAATAATTACAATATTAACATTGGTCAATTATTAATGCTGTATATGATATAAACTCGCCAACAGCAAAATAAGTTGAACGTTGACGCCTTTTGCTAGCAAAATAACATACATCACACATGTCATATGAACAATGTATGCTTCCAAAACGATTAAATTCTGCCTGACATATACGGGAGAACCAATCGCTGGTAACACGAGTCCATATGGTCTGAAACTAGTTTCTTTCAATGCGTCCTGCTAGGAAATTCTGCGCATGTTGCATATTGAGTGAACTATTTATCTATTCCATAGCAAGTGCGTCGAACACGTCGGTAAATATATGTATACATTATTGATTTATAGTGGACAAACATAGCCTTGTTTTCCTGCGCTTGTGTGCAACCATTTTCAAATATGAATGTCCCGAAATAAAAATGGTAAAACATGTTAACATTAGGATTTGTTTAAGAATTTCTATTAGAATAAAATGTTGCTGCATTTATTTCGAATATGGTATATTTCATACATCCAAAATGTCACTTAAATGGTGACGTTGGTAGATATATAACATAGAGTGACTTAACACCCTGTCAATATCCTCATCACTTAAATTAATTAAATTAAAACTGTGAACTTAAATGATGAACGCCAAACATTTAAATATAAGCATACAGACAAACCTCTAAAGATTTTAAATTAATTGTTTACGTTCGCACTAAATATTCAGGGCAGCAACAAAACAATTACTTTTTACAAAATCCTCAATCGCTTTTGAAGATGGAAGAAGACTTATCATTATGCATGCTCCCCAATAAAGTTTTTGGACTTTGTCGCTAGCGACGACGTCCGGAGCTATGAGTGACCTCGATTTTTGAAGCACCCACGGTTGACACTTCATGAGATTGACTTCTCGCGAAAAGTTTATCTTGCCTGTGAAGAAGTACGCCGTGTATAAAACGAAAACAATGGTCTGAAGAGACTGGACGCTTCTATTGTGTCCAGGCTTGCTTCCAATGTCATCCATTTGATCTGCGTTATTATTGCATTATTCATATGTACATGAAATGCAAATTAATAAAAAAAAATACTGCTGCGTATCACTTATTGACTAGAGAAACGCATCAACATGGGTAGTGAACTGTTATTAGAAGGAGTGTTCCACTGACTATGCATTATGTTCTAGGCGGAAATATTTGTTATATCCCCCTCGGGGCCTTACTGCCTTCTTAGGCTCTGAACCAGGTTTGGTAATGACAGATTGTTCGTATCCTCTCGGAATCAAGGTCTTGAGCTGCCGCATGCGTTCTAAGATAAATTGCGTACTATGGGATCTTTAGATGCAGGTCGTTGGTGGGTACGAGGCATAGTTACTTTCCAAATCAGTTTATTTTAGTCGAATCTGGTTGCTTGTATGTCCATTTATTTTAAATCTATCTTCAGTGAAAATGTAAAATCATAAAGATTATGTATTGAGGTATTTATGAAACGCTTTCTATTATCAGATACAAGATATGCTGATGTAAATTGTGTCTGACTGTATAATCTAAATTTTAGGAAAGGTATGTTTTTGCAGCTGCAGCCTTGCCTGTTTTCCAGTTTCCCATGAGTTGTACATATGATTTACTACGGACTACATTTTAATATTGTCTGCACACATGGAATCACGTAAAAAGCCGATACAGCGCTTTTGAGCGCTTTGATTTATTTATATTTGGAGAACAAGGAATGTGTTTTACACTCAAGCGTGAGAATAAAACAGGAAATAACATTGCCTATTTTGCAGGGGTTATCCGAATCTTTTCGACAAGTATTTCCTTTTCTTTCTGTCTCTATCTACAAATATAGTAATCGTTTGAATAAAATGTTGCGCGTGCTGGCGTATTGCTAAAAATAATAAACTTTATTCAGAATAATTATAAAATACCACACGTTTAATGTTCCCGACCTAAACAAGCTCATGCTTGAACGGAAAACATGTCTATTAATCTCTACCATTTACGACTGTACTTCCTGATCAATGCCCGTATTACCGATCGAATCTCATAACAGGCCTTTGTACGTGACTTTGTCCGTGACATTAACAATGGTGCTTGCGGCGGTGTTTCTAAAAATAGTAACTGTACTAAGATTTGCAAAGTATATACCACAGGTAATTAATGTCGAATCTCCAGCGCCCTTTGCCCATTGACTGGCTTGCATCGATACAGGATTGGTGACAAGAACATGGTAAGTTGATTTGTTTGTATGTCTAGGCTAGTGACTAGCGTATTTATATTTTAGTTTAGGTTTGAGAAATTGAATAAATACTGTAGCAATAATGCTTACAAATATGACAGTGTAAACCTATTTGTACAGTTTAGACATCTTTGAAAGCATAATTTCTTCAACTCTTTACCTCGTAGATTAAGGTTGAGAATTGTAGATGGAATAGGAATACATTCAAATGAAATGCAAAGGTATTTTCTCTCTCTGGATAACTCGTAACAAATTGTGCAATGAAAATAGCTGTTTGGAGCTATCACATGACCGGTATATGTAAAGAAAGACTATCAGTATTATTCTATAATATTATGTTTTAGAAAACAATGACATTATCAAAGCAGTGTTAAATTTTGTTTCGCGAAAGAAACTGCTCAGTGTAATTGGAAATGTTTATATTTAAGACACATAATGTTTTCATTTAAGCTGACATAATCCACATAAAGGTGTTTCCTGTTTAAAAAATTACGTTCTGTAAGTCATAGGCATTGTTTGATCACAACATACATACTTGATACACATTTATCCGAGTGTGAATACACTTTGTATTTTCCAGTGTAGATGTAAATAATTAGATGTATGTTAATACGAGATGTGTTGCCATTGGAACCTAAATCTATGCAGATTATGCATTAACGTTTAAATTACTTAAAAGTAACGATCTAATTGTGCGCGACGCTTTGTGACTTTAACGCATGCTTTATTTAACACATCGGAAAGGTGTTGATGGTATTGGGCGAAATCTTTATTGGCATGTATAAAGACAGGAACTAAAAATAAGACAACATTTCTTCCATGGTCCGGGTAAAACTGTATCATATTGAAACGTCTAAAGTAGTGCTCATTTTCAAGTAATCTAAATGCTACAAATACACATTACTTAAACATATTTTCAGTCACTGAAAATTGACAAATACAATGTTAAAATAGCAACTATTCTCTAAGGTTCAAAACCACAATACGTTTCGGTTATAGTATGTTAAAATGTCAATACCAAAGAATACTCGCAGTTATTATGCTTAATTATCATTATTTATAAATAGCATTCTCTATTTGTTAACGTTTCGGTAAATAAGCGCTGTGTAAGTTAACGGCCCATTTGCTTCAGCGGTCAATTAATTACCATAATTTTCGATCATCTGTTCAATTACATTCTAAACCTTATAAGGTTTAATATTACTTTAGCCAAACAGTGTTCGTTCTATGTATGACATCTTTAGCTCATTAACCAGGCATTTTAGGGAGCAATCTTAGTCATCCTGACACCCTGGTGGGGGTCTTATCTGTTAATTGGTGCAGACACACCTCGTATTAAATACTGGCCAGTAGAAGAGATTGTGGATGTATTATTAAAATATATATGCATGCCAATTGGGACATAATCGAAAGGAGTTTGAACACATGTGTAGGACATGATCTCCTAAAAACGACATTGGAAACTTACATGCTCCTGAAATAAATAAAAAATAAAAAAAATGAAAAATAAGTCAATAAATCAATAAATAATAAAAAATATTAATAATATACTGTAATCCTTAATTGCACACGATTTAGTTTGTATGTTGATCCGTTCAACATATTTGCAAAGCATGTCATCGAAGTTTTCGTAATCAAGAATATGAGTTAACGTTCAACGAATTAATTTCATGGTGTTAATAGGTTTCAAAATGAAACTGTATTAAACTTGTTATGCTAACGTCTGTGATGTATTTTGTATTGTTATGGACTGTGTGTTTTAATTGTATAATTGTATAATTGATATAAAATATAAGTTTTACAAAAGACGGGAATTGCTTCCATGAATTGTATTATTAGCTTTGTTTTTATTGCTGGTACAATTCATGTTGCTGTGTTTTGTTTTGCATGGTTTTGGTGTTCTGTTTGTGAAAGCATAAAGGGTATCGATACACGTAACCAAGCAGGCATATGCACATTAAACAGATATTAGTTCACTGACATTTGCTGCTGTCGTGGTTCACCAAGCATAGTCATTTTCATTGGTTCAATATTTAAATATATTCAATAGGTTGGGTGGAGAAAAAAACAACGCTTGCAAACTCCGTTTCATTTTGAAAGAAAGTTACTCAAAATATAAACATGCAACATGTATACATAGCCGATTTTCTGCACAGTTACCACACACATAGACACAGACATTACACACATACACAACCAGGAATAATATAGCACAAGCGGATGTCTATCTTATAATGGGCATCCCCTTCATATATATCTGTGCTGATTTATCATTGCCTCACTGCATTGCACTGCATATTCTAACATGCATAAAACATATCCATCTTTCAGAACATAAATCGTAACAAACTGATAAAGGTTGTTACATCGCAGAACAATTAATAAAATCAGACAAAATGTCGAAACCTTCATAAGAACTGAGCGTATTTTTATGTTAGTTTAGGTTTGAGGAATTCGAAAATGAATACATTAGAAATAATGCTTTATTTATTTATGTATTTATTTATTTACTTTTATATTTATTATTTTGTTCATTTATGGACTTGTGCATTTATGTTATATGTTTGCTTTAAGAAAACAATCATGACATGGAAATTTGACGCGCTAAACAAAACCAGGTATAAGTTATCCATACTTACCTCTGACCGCTACATGCCGTTCCAATTCCGTTTCCATAAGGTATCTTTGTTGTTGTTGTTGTTGTTGTTGTTGTTGTATATATGTATACATTGCCTCGCCTTGGTGTTTGCCACCTTTACAATTACTTGCTTGTGCCTTTGTATAGTGGAAGTTGACATTGTTATAGCTGTGGTCATTCTCGTAAAACATATATACATTTTCGTTATAATAGCAGTGTCTAAGGTAAAACTGTAGAGCGTTTTACGACGGATAACCGTAACACACCATATAACAAACACATGCCGATTTGTTGAAATGTCTAAACCGAAAGCATTTATCTACCAAAAAAGTTGATTAGCTCGCGTAATGCGGCTTAATTTTTGTTTTGTTTGCCAAACCTATAACTTTAAAGTACTATTTTGTTATATGAGTATGCTTAGTAGCAAAAACAAACACATAACACTATCTGAAGTAGCATATCATGTTTTAATGTATATAGAAACAAGAAACAATGGTGCAAGTAAAACGGAAACAAAACGTCAAATGTCTGAGACGAGACATTACAAAATAAAGAAAATAAAAAATGTAAATAATATTTAACGGCCAATCACAATGGTCAGACAATCAGCAATTGAACTAACCACATTAACCACTTGCATCCAATTGCGTTTTTTTTACAATTTACACATAATACAATCTAGACACAATGTATCTGACAGTATCTGAGCAACGAAATAGTTTAAACATAATGACAAAATGACAACGTCACAAAATAAAGAGTTCAGTAGATTAAGTTTTCTAAGAGATATGGCTTTCTTCCACACCGGTGTTTCCTGTAAAGACAACTCGACAGTGTAAGATATCGATCTTCCTCTTTTTCTAGTACTTGAAATGTAGAATGTATAACAAAAAATGCGCGACTTAAGGGAAGTTGTGTTAGCCGGTGTTTTAATGAGTGAAGCTTGGTTTGACTTGATAAAGGAACCGCATTGTGGACATGTATTTAGTTACTATGCGATTCGCCGGTGCTTTGACTTAAATCAGGGTCGATAAGCTTTGTTCAATCCTTGAAGATGGATGCCCAATATATACTAGATGGTGCGATGTTCCTTAAGTTCAAATATAGCTAAACATTATGTGAACTAATATTGTGATTTGTGTGCGGGTTTATAGGTATATTTAACAAGAAAGCATTATCAAATTTCAATATTTTAACCACTGATGAATATTTGATATTTATTGTTAAATAGGAACAATGTGTAAATATTGAAATTGAAATTCAACCTGTCAGTGATGTTAAATGAACCATATAGTCAGGTAAACATAATAGGTATAATATGAATGTTATTTTGATTGCCAAAAGCCCTAAAATTAGTGTGAATTTTACAAAATACATGTCGTGCAATATCCACTTTTGGCTGCTTTTATCTGTTCATCAAACCAGTTAAAGTGTTGCATTGTATGCGAATGAATTACCCGTTATTGATCAAATCTTGAGGATTTGATAGTTTCAATCCAACGCCAAAACTAAAAAGAGCAGTCCCGACACAACTATACAAGCTGATGCAGTCCCTGCTTCATTATAGGCATGTGGGGAGTATACAACTTGAAGAGGTTTTCATTGACAAAGACCCTGTGTATACATTACAGGATATGTTAATCGGTTTTATATAATGCACGTCATCAACCTTAATACATAGGATAACAGGGGGATGAAGACTGCCAATCATAGTCAAACCAGACGTAACTGAAAAAATATACATCTTTTTACTCTACAACCCCTGACCTAACCCTGCATTATCCTACGCAGACTTGTTTTTGATACTTTCTTTTGATAACAGATTCACTGAACTTTTAGACACACCATATACAGATCGTTAAGATAACTTCATAGGGCAAACTTTACAACAATACCTTCAGCAGGTTTATGACTATAGCTGCAACATATTTTGTCATCGTTGTGGTTCTTGTGGTATGTTTTGTCTCTTTAAACAATAGGTGTATTTAAATCAATAGAAAAACCTATCCACAATTAGTGGGCACGCACAATGCAATGGGAATTTTACTGCACAGACGACTGACCACAATAATTCCATTGTTATGCTCATAAGGTGCGATATTATATTCTTATAAACAATAAGTTGGATAAGTGAAGATTTGCCGTAAAAAACACACAAGGAATATTGTTAAATGCATGCAGGCGAAAATCTTTGGAAGTGTTACATGTACTTTATTGGGCATACAGAAAACATAGCAAACGTTGAAAACGCATTGCCTTTTTAGAATTCTGCAAAAGTAAAACCGGGCTCGATTCTTTCCATGCACCACTATCTGAAATTGCATCAGGCAACATGAGTTTCGCCGCTACTTCGACCTAGTGCATAGGCGGTCATCTGTCTTTACCGATTAAAGATTGACGTCGAAAATATAATGAATAAAAAATAAAAATAAAACAAGGAAACAAAGTAAAATAAAGAAAACACGAAAATAAAGCATCATTTTAAATATTATGATCAAGCTTGTACGGCTTAATGCTGGTGTGTTTGTGTGTTTATAAAATAATACAATATAAATTTTCCATAAGTCAGCTAAATTATTAACACCAATAATATAAAATAATTGTTTTGAAAAACAGAAAACTATGTGACAACAACCGAATGTATACCTGCAAGTGTTGCAAAGTGAATGAGTATATCCATGCAGGTTAACATCTTACTTAATATGCACAAACAGTTTTTGGATTGCCAAATTGTCACGATTTGAGAAAAAAGGCATGAAACGCAATAAAATTGAAGGCGTCTTTATATGTGTTCGATCAGTTAAAGAAACAGAGAGAATTCGTGTTATTCTGAAAGAAACGCTATTACTTAAGTTAAGGAAACACGTTGAACGTAGTTGAATATGGTAATTATTTGTGTACACATTTTGTCCGCATGTACAGTTTTTTGTTTAAGTTCACTAATGTAAGTGTTGATTAATACATTAATATTGATGGGCATTCGCAATTATCATGTATTAATATATTATTTTTAAGTTATATAGTTATTTAATTCACAAACATAATAAATCTACCTGCTACATATTTGTGTTTGTCTGTTGAGCAATGTAATCTTAGAACTTTGTCTTAAATATCATTTCGTTAAACAATAAAAAATAAATTTAAAACAGTTGGCAAAAGAATACTACACAAGGTAAATATTATGTTTCACGTGCTGACTTTAAGGAATTATTCAAATACCATACACTAGTTCGTGTTTGTCAGCTTAAATTGCGTCAATGTACGAAACATATACAGGTGTATACGCTGAATAAGTGAATCACGATTGGTATATGTATCACGAGTCTTATATCATATGTACATAACTAAATTACCTTTCTTTTTTCTCTAAATAAGTCATACACACAACACATTACCAAAGAAAGAGGTAAAATAAATTGTTTGTCTAAAAGGACTACCTAAAGGACTTGGAACATTAAACACTACATATCGTACTTAATGTTTTGTCATTGTATTCTAATATGTGGCTGTGTTTTAATCTAGATTTAGCGTCGGGTTGTATAATTGTCAAGCCCAGATTTAACATAGGTAAAAAAGAAAAGGTCCTATAAAAATTTTCACAGATATTTAAATTGTATCTACCTGCAGACCAAGGCAGACAAGGTAAATGTAAATGTGACAAAAAACACAGAGACGAGACATAACAAACAAAAAGAAAACAAACAACATCAGTTACCGCCTTGGAACGGTCAGTCGGCAAAAGGGCCAACTGGGGTGCTTAAACCTGGTTTGTGGAGCGCTCCAACCTCGCACTTCCTGAAGGTTTTTCTATCAAACAAACAATGTAAATAAAAATATCCCGTCAAAATGAAACAACTAACAGTAGGCACCTGCATCGGGAGTTAAAACAGATATAAAGAACTTATGTACATACATGATAACTAGTAATAAAACAACATATGTGCAGTATGTACAGTAGATAAAAGCCTCGCCATCCAAAAAAATCTAAATGAGAAAGTAGTTTCAAATAAAATGAAGCAGTACAAGCGCTGATATATTATAAGAACAATATAATGACGTCATAAATGCCATGACGTCATATGCCAAACGTGTTAAAAAGGGTAATGTAAAAAATACGAAGAAATACTAGAATTTTAGAAAATCAACAAAATAAAACGTAGTATTGTTTAGAGTTAATCGTTTAAAAACATATTATAAACGCCGAGGATTTATCCGGAGTTGACATATTATATATGATAAAGATTAAAAAAAATCCCGATGTTATACCTACTGTGCAATCTCACGTAAAGGGTATGGAGACTGCCCAAGTTGTCCCACCTATATAGGGCACGACTGGAGAGATGAAGAGACAAGAAATCCAACAGTGACTGTCCAATTATGGCTTTAAGTCACTGTTTTCATATTGTCTCAACGATCTGTCCGGTCATCGTGTAATTTAAAGGCAATGCAAGTTCTTGACTGTAAAAGGGTCAATTGCAAGCAATGCAGTACATCGAAGTATTCCCGGGTTGTAACCGTCTGCAATACATTTTCTGATAAGTTTTGTAAAGTGGTCAGAAAAGTTATTGAGACCCTTGATCTTCTTTAACGTGTATAAAACATTTCCATAAAATGCAGGATGGCTTATGCCTTTCTGCATAAGTGTTTTCATACTGCTATTATACTTAGAAGCAATAAAATCATTGCGGTGAAAGAATTTTGAAAACGCCTTTCTTAATTTATGAAAACGAAAGCCTTGCTGTACAGTTTAGAAGAAATAAACAGGTTTCTTTGATTGAAATTTTCTACTTTAGTACAAACTCGTGCAAACCTTGTAAGTTGTGATATGTAAATACCATAGGAGGTAGCACGAAGTGAATCACCAGCAAGGTATGGGTAATTCACAATACTAAAGTTGAAATCATCTCTCTTGTCATAGATTTTAGTAGAGACGTTGTCGTTGTGCTTCATCGCAATCTGTCCTTTTGCTACATATATACAATTTTATATCTATTGGTGATGCGGTGATGATATGTGCAATTATTTTTTTAAAGGTAACATAATAAAGTGGGCCTCTGAGTTTACTTTCAAAGAATAGAATTTATGTTATTGATTGTTTTAAACAGTAAAGTTTAGTACACTTGTAATGATAAAACCGGTAAATTACTATTTTTTAATAAAAAACATGTTTAATTGTTGATGTAAATGGACTGATGGATATTTAATTTTTACAAAACACGGGATTTTCATGCATGTTTTAAGCTTGTGTTTATGTTGCGGTTACATTCTTTGTCTTTTAAAATGCAAAGTGTTGGTGTTCTTTTTGCAATCACGAGCAACGTATCGATATTCGTTAACACGTACCACAACAATCGTATGACTATCAGTACAAATTTGACATATAGCTGACAACAGGCGCGGTCGTGGTCCACTAATCATAGTATTTTTTATTGGTTTAATGATTGAACATAAGCAATAGTTCGGGTGGAGAAAAAGAAAACAAGAGCCTTTAAAGTTCATTACAATTTTAAAAAAAGTTTCTCAAAACATAAGTTTTGAAGTTTTTAAGTTTCGATGAAAGACTCCGATGGACTGTCTTTTTAAGGTCATATACACAATATAAGAACATATAATAACTTAATAAAGGATACCGTTTCGATGTGTATGAAATATTATCAGGAAATGATATTAAAAGAGAACGGAGTATTCTTTCAAAGATATTTTTTGAACAACTATGTGAATGTCTATAAGTTTGCGCGCTAAAATGTAATCGATTAGGAAGGAACACAAACAGTTGAAACAAGTGCACGCGACTAGCATAGCGAAATGTTAATATTTACATATTTCAAGCTAGCTAGGAGAAAGATTGCTTGAAATCAAACACTTGTTTTTTGACTCAGAAAATGTCGTTGCCGCAAAATGAGCATAAGACAGGACGCTTGTTCATGTTCCGTTATCAATATTTTCAACCATTTGAGGAAACATATTTATACAAGCATGGCAATGAGATTACTTTAGACAAGTATGCACAGACAATAAATGTGTACACTTTGATATTCTGTCCATACCGTTAGGATGTGTGTATACAAACTCTCATTTAGAAACAAATCACGTTTGATTCTCTGACAGTTTGATTCACCCCCCCCCCATTATATCAAATGTATGATGATGTAAATTTGTATTAATATTACTAATGTATGTATTAATTTATATTATCAACGTCCAATCTGGGAATTATATCGAACTCTACCACTTTAACTCCAACTGAACTCAATAGACCCACAATACCCAACAAAATAAATTCATGACGTAATCAACAAATTCACCCAGTTTATATACTCACTACCCTCAGTACCCACAACCAATTATCACTCTCAAACAATGTACACCACTAAATACCAACAAAACAACATTCTTAGCAATGCATCAATATTTTAACATAGCCGATTTTCTGCACACACAAACACACACATAAACACACAGACGCATACACGCACACCACAAATTTACACAATCACGTATCCCTAGCATAAGCAGATCTATTTCTTATAATGAACATCTCTGTCAGATAACAATGCTAGTGTATCATTTACACACTGCATTGACTTAATCACTTACTATACCGGTTTTTACAATCCTCGTTTGTTAAACGAACACAATAGTTACTGGATTTGTGAATAAGTTTACAAATTGATCGTTACATACCGAGTGTCTCATTATCTTATCGATTACATTCTTATGCTTAGAACATATGTGCAAAACATTAATCATTACTTACAAGCTGATAAGTATGGTTAAATTTCAAAAATGAATCTTACTCATTCTTAGACTGACCGATTAAGAACCTCGGATAGAAAGTCGCAATAGCTGTGGTCATTCGTAAAGAACATGTTATCACTGTTATTATACTAGACGTGTGTCTAAGGAACCACGGCATTTCGTTTAACGACTGATACATGTAACAAAACAAATTAAAAACACATGCCAGCTTGTTTAAATGTATAAACAGAAACCGGTTAAAATTTGTTTTACTTGGCAAACCACTTACAGCGAGCTTTTGTTGTAGTAGTATTTTTTTCAAAATCAAACACATATCACTATCTTAACAGGCCAATCATGTTTTCTTGTTGTTGTTTTTATTATTATACAGAAACAAGAAATAACGTTGCAAGTAAAATTGAAACAATACGATAAACGTCTCAAACAAGACATTCCAGAAATAAAAAGAATCGACAAAGGTAAGCAATATGTAACGGCCAGTCACACTGTTCAGACAATTGACACTTTAATTTACATCATTAATCACTAGCATCCGATTGCGTTTATCATAACTAACACATGAATAATCTACACACACATGTCAGCCTGAAAAATAAAATTACACAACAATTGAGACATGTATCAGCAAATCGTTTCTACGCTACTAAATAGTTTAAACAGAATTACGAAATGAGAACGTCGTAAAATAACAAGTTCAGGATATCACGTTTTCTATAAGATATGACATTATTCCTTCTCGGTGTTTCCTGTTATAACAATTCCGTAGCAGTTGAGGTAAGATATCGACTTTCCTTTTTGTTTTTCTACAACTGAGAATTTAGAATGTACAACAAAAAGTGCGATTGAAATGAATATTGTGATAGACGGTGTTTTAATGAGGGATGCTAGTTTTGACTTGATTTAAAGAACCGCAGTGTGACATTGTGTTCAGTAACTAGGCGATTCGCCGGTGCTTTGACTCAGAGCAGGTTCGGTATTTTTCTTCAATCATTGAGGATTTAACTCCAACATATATTAGGGGGTGTCCTGTTTCTTAAAAACAAATATAACTTAAAAGTATGCGCAATACTATTGTGAATTATGTACGAGTTTATAGGTGTCTTTAACAAATAATCAATATACAATTTTAGTATTATAATCACAAGACAATATTTGATATTTATTGTGAAATAGCATTAATTATGTAAATACTGCAATATAAATTCAACCTGCCAATAGTGTTAAATGAACCATAATCATGTAAAAAGAATGGGTAAAATATGAACGCAATATACGATTGCAAGTAGCCCTTTATTTTTATTTCTAATGTTACAAAACACGTCGAGCAATTTCTATTTAAGGGTGGTTTTATATTTTCATACAACAAGGTTAAGTGTTGCATTGTATGCGAATACAATACCAACTATTGATCTGTAAGTATCGCCTTACTTGTCCAGCCTTGAACTCGTAGTTTTGTGTGAATAGGCTCGTCACAGGAGAGCCCATTTGCATTGTTTCCACCAAAAGTGTGTATTTAGCTCTACAAATACACGACAAAAAGCCAATCTTTAGAAATTTATTATGATGTGTATTTAATCAAGCACCAAAGCTAAAACGAACGAGACGCCATTATACTAGATATTCCAGTCCTAACTTCATTATCAACAAGTGATTGAAAAGGTGTTCATTATTAAAGATCATGTGTATATATAACACAACAGTTGTATCGTTTTTATCCATTGCATTTCAACAACCTTGATATATCGCTTAAGACTACCAAGGATTATCAAACCAGACGGAAATAAAAGATGTACACTGCTTCACCCTACATTCCCTTACGTAACCCTATATTATCCTACCTTAACCTACCTTACCTAACCCCACCTACCTCTACCTTATCTTACCTGAACTTAACCCAGTCTGGTTTATTATTTTTAACTGGACTACAATTCTTTGCTACAAATAAAATTATTCTAATTAGAGGAAAAGAGCCTGGTCGTTGATGCAATAAAACAATAACTTGTTTATATATAGCATTCGTGCAATGTTGACCCGATTATAATTGTACCAGTTAAATGTCGAGCCAGTACTGAGGAGACGCATTATTTGTACGTTAAATAAATTATCAAACTTTGGCACGTTCCCTTTAAGGAATTTGCATTTCAAAATGGTACAAAGTAAATTGTAATGCATGATATGACATTCCCATTTTACGGATATTTTCTATTGATTGCAGAAAACGAAGCGCATTTGTATCTGACTAGAAATACGTTCCCCTAAGTTAAAATAGCTTTACATTGGCCAAATGCAATATATTATTTTCGTAAGCAGACAATGGCGTTTTATGCTACTGTTCCTATCGTTATTATTAACATAATGAGAGCAGTACTTGAAACGTGTAATACATTTAAAAAAAAGTAGTCACACTTTCACTCGTTCATAATTTGCTACACAGATCTCAAATACCTGCCCTACTTAGACTTACCTGCCCGTATCTTACCTTATCTTGGCGTACTTTACTTTATTTAAATATACTTTAATTTTACTTTAATAAAAATATGTTGTCTTCTTAAACCTAAAACTGAAGTAATTGGGTCATTGCGAAAATATTGTTTCGATCCAAACATTTACCTTTCATATGTCAATCAATATCAGCGTTTTATTATGTGCTGAAAACTTACACTAGTAAACGATAAGGCAAGATATGGAGCTCCATGATAAGGTTTCTGTTGAGATGAAAGACGTCCAAGCTGGAAACTTTTAGTTTAAAAAGGTGCTTTGTGATTTACGTGTTGTTAATAGCAAACCATCTTTGTTTGTATCAATACAACAAGTCCTTATGAAAGCAGCTATTGTGTAACCCCATTGTCCTCGGTAGCTGATGTGTTCTTATCTCTTAAACGAATATATAACACTTGCGTTCGGATGTCGACTTTGTTTTATGTCATTGGATACTGATTTGACTGCATAACCGCTGAGCTTAAGTACGACCCCGGATTAAAATGTTTAAACTTTGAGAATGCGTGGTTCTGGTAAAATATAGTGGTTTGTGGTTTGTTTTACTTTACATATAGAACATGGGTATTATTTCAGTATTGAAAGTTGTTATGTTTTTTAAACTTTACTTTGTCTGAGACGTGATCACCAAATCACCAAATTGCGTGTCATACTGAGTTGTAATGTAATGACAAACCATATATAAAACTGTTATAGATAAAGAACACAGGTGGCAGTTTTTCTTATTCTGATTTAAGCGTATCTGATGGTAATGGGATATTAAGAGTGTATTTAATATTACGCATATTTATTTCCAATTTGGTCCTTGTCTGGTCCATATTTTGTTTGGTCAAAAGCAATGTGGACACATCTGATCACCTTGCTCCTGCAAATGAACGAATTCACATAATAGTGTGTGTAAAAGTGGACGTATGGGACCAAACTATTGAGAATCAAAGCAAGTTTAAGGATTTGGAATGTATAGGTGGATTGTAACAACCAACGTTGATTGTTGATGACAGATTTGGATGGTTATAGTTTAATACTAAAGTGTTTGTGGGGCTACGTTGTCCTTCATGTGGAAAGGGAATGCTTCTTTCACAACAGACAAGGTGTGTCCAAACTGTCACGAAAGATTATGACCTGGAATGATCCCTGAAGAACAATTGAGTGTGTTGTGAGGGGAAATGTCCTTTGATATTTATTTATTTGTTTATTTATTTATTTATTTATTTATTTAAATATGTTTTACCATATACATGTTTTATTTGTATCAAACAGTAAGGAATCATATTTTATTGTCTCTACATTGATTTTTCTAGTGTTTTTTTCCAATGACGAACGAACGGGACTACGTTTGATATGAGTGTTTTCGAAAGATTGTATGATAAGAAAATCGGGGCACTGTTAGTTATATCTCTGTCAGAGTCTCTTGTGGACAAAGTGGGAATCTTTTTGAGACATGCTCGTTTTCTTTTTATTTGAGTCGTCATCTTGGGTCAACATCCGTACCGGAACTAATAAGATGTAGTGGGTATCCTACTTCCCAAATTGATATCAGTTGCTATACCGTGACGTGAAGCACAAACAAGTAGCTGATAAGGGATATACCCGTGTGGTTAGTTGTTGATTTGAATATAAGAAAACGGACATTTGGAGGAATATTGTGTGTATAACAAGTTATATTAAAAATATAACAACTAGACATCGCAATGGAAACTATGGGCAACAAGGAATTGGGTACAAACGGAAAAAGAAGTAACTTAAAATCAAGGCGGTTAAACCGACTCCCTGTTGAAATTACTGACACGTTCCACTAACCTTAACCACGACGATTAAGTGAGACAGTGAGACTCTGGGCCCGCTCCCCACCACAAACTGATGGGCTTTCGTTGGAGGGTTTTTACCCCGCCACAGGGGAGGGGGGCGTCAGCTGGATAATAATGAAGCCCCTAATGGCAGGCCCCACGCAAACAAAACTGTGCTCGGCATATACAATAGATTCATATTGCAAATATTTTTCCAGTTGTTGGTCTGTTGGTTGGTATGACTGCCCGCAGGCCGATTTCTGAAATACATTTGTGTGTCAGTATAAGGTCTCGACAAAAGAAACTAAAGCAGTATTTGAAATAATACGTTAAGCTGTGTGAGGGTTTGCATGTGTATTTAAAACATACAATATAAATGCTCAATGCGCTATCCATCTTCTTTATGCACAGAGTGGAAATGTATTTGTTTAAACAGAACGATATTTTTTAACATAACAATCCCAGTTTGGAGCTGCATGTCATTTTAACGAATGAATATAACTGTAGACTCTGGTAAATAGCAAAGGTATTATACCAAAAGAACTTTTGTATATTTTAAAAACACGTATTTCCATTTTTATACACCCAGTTCATGTTTCAGCATTGTATTTGGATAATTTACCCAATGTTTCACTGAACGTACCCAAGTACAATGAATGCCTTTCATTTTGTGTCAATAGACTGTCCTCAGGATCGCATTCATTTTATAGACAGCGTGTTTTGTTTCGCTACAAAAGCAGTATATCTATAGAATTTCGTTCTTTTCAATCCCTACAGCAAATAGAACAGTGATGAAATTCTACGAGCTGCAGCAGTCCTTTCTTTTAGCATATGATTATGTTTTATCAGCTTGATTAATTTGTTTAAATATTTATTTATTTATTTATTTATTTATTTATTTATTCTTGTTGTCATTGTTTTGTTTTTAACTTCAATTTAAATGTTCATGCAGGCGTTTTTGTTCTTATTCTTAATCAACAGGTTAATCGGTTATATAATATGGTATACGCCAGCAGCCTTAACATTTTGTTAAAAATGTGGAGTCAATACAAATATGACGTTTAATTATGCAAAGAAGACACAGACACTAAATGAAAAAAAAAATCGATGGGAAAACAATCCCCAACTAAAGAAATAAATCCAACATGTTAAAGGCCTAGTCCAGACATTGCTGACTAATTCCGTTATCACTGAGTTTAAAAAGCTGAGAAAAAAACAAGTACTTATCTTTATAATATACATTGCAATAAACAGGATTATATTTATGAAATAGACCAGGACTAGGGCCACATTGAACCTTAATCTAAAGAGTGAGACTATGTTCCATATATTTTTCATACATTGTATATACTCTTGCAATCGTCAGCTAGCTTGTAATTTTTAAATTCTCTTAATATGGCGTTAAGTCTTAACTTTGTATATTTCATCATGTACAGTATGAGTACAATTAGTTTGACCTAATGTTTTTTTGAACGTTGAAACATCGCTCTTAATACGTTTATAGTCTTATAGTCTAAATATGTAAGCCGACATGAGGTTGACTGTAAACTCTGTTTTGTAAAATGGAATTTTCCCTATGGCCATGTGAAACAAACAGTTACGACTGCTGTACTATACCTGAAAAGTAGTTGCCCTGATGTGCAACGGGAGGCTTCGTGAGCCTTTTCGACTACGGTTGAATTTAAAAGAATAAATATGTCTAAAAAAATATAATTGGAGCGTTTTATTTACCACAAGCATCATACATTACACTTACTGTCTGAAGTCTGTATATTATCCCAATGGGTATTGTTTGGGCCTAATAATCGTTGGAGTTCAATCGCAGGCGCAGAAAACGTCCCTTGCTAGATAGCTATGTGTTGTTCCCGTTTTCCTTTGTGGAACTGCTTGATCATTAATGGATTTATGGTGGCCTTCAACAATAACACCAACATGTGACATTTGTTTAAACATTGTATACATGTTCACATCAGATGCGTATTGCTTGAGGCGGATATGAAGAGCTATACTGTATTCACGTTCACTACAGACTCATATGGCTTCAGCTGGACATGGACAGCTATACTGTATACATGTTCACTACAAATTCATATGGCTTGAGCCGAACATGAAAGGCTATATTTCATGCACGTTCACCACAGATTCATATGACTTGAGCGGAACATGAAAGGCTATATTGCATGTACGTTCACCACATACTCATATGGCTTGAGAAGGAGAAGTAAAGCCTTAATGTATCCATGTGCAACACAGACTCATATGGCTTGTGGCGGACATGAAAAGCTATAATGTCCACATGTTAGGATTAAAAAGGAAGCCAATTTTTACATTAATACTTACTCTTCCCTTATATCCCGTAATAATTGTTATCTGAAATGAAATATTTAACAATACACGCGCTGTTAAGGTATTTTAAGTTATCGTCTAATTCAGAATATTGCATATCGGTAATGAATGCCAAAGTCTATTCAATAAGATACATGGTTAACAACACAGGGCACACAAGCTGTGGATAAACACATTTCAGTAACAAAACCACGAGGGTTTCTAGCTGAATGTAAACATGTCTATTACTAAACTTTAACGCAAACTTCACAAGTATTAGAGACCCGTTCTAAATTTAAATAAACTATCAACGAGTTATTAAATTAACGTTGAGTCAACTTGTATTTTCAAACGCCACACCAAATAAAAACGTCTTGACAATGTATTACATAAGACCTTCTATCGTGCATTCTCTGCTTGAGGTAAACCAAATGAACTTTAGCATTGGCAATTTAAAAAAGCATATCTATAGGCCTGACTTTAATAGCATTATAATTATACGCTTTATACAATGGACAACCTTACACAAAACTACCATGTTCATGAAATTGATCGTGTATATAGAGTATCATCTTCTATACGAATTACAGCGGAGTTGTATTAAACATTACGCTATCTCGGCTTTATTGTTATTGTTGATGCCATTTACTTCGCTCGAAATATCCTGCTGAATATCTCTATTTGAAGCAAGAGTAAGGACACCATCTGTCTTAATCCACTTGAGCTCTTCAATTTAGTAGGTATTTGTGTTTGCTCTATGCGTGTAATTAAGTGTCATCGTTATATTTAAATTGTTCATTAGCCGGTGCCTTTGTCAGTTAATAGTTCATAGGTATGGAATGTGCGTTACATCATAGATTTTCATCAGCAATAGCTTGTTAAAAACTCAATGGCATGGGATGTTTTACGATGCAGAACCTATGATTTTATACCAATACATCATAACGGATCCGTATGTGTCGGATAAATATCGACTAATGGCGGTAAATATTCATGACGTCGGGCCTTATTCACTTTAAATGCCTGGTCAGCAGACGAGATACTCAAATAGTCCTTCCCCAAGAGAGGGGGGGGGGGGGGTTGGTTTACAGTTACGTGTATGCGAGTACCGTATGACGTAAATGCACTCTGTTGTACAACGCATATTCCATTTGTCTATATCATATGACATGTGCACTGTTTAGTGTTAAGGTCAAATGTCTGTCACAGTATTTCCGATATTAAAATACTAGTTTTATATCACATTTCGGCCATCACTTGTCAAACTATCTATTTGTAATCTATTTAAATCAGCTTACAAAGGTTAGTTGACTTACTATGTTGTCCGTTATTCAAAGGACTATGATACACATTTTGTTAATTAAGCATTACAATGAACTATCCATGTTAAAATCACATGTTTTTTCGCTCACATTCTCAAACAATTTGGATATTAATTACATGTTTTAGCTAAAGCTGATATTAAAAATAGAAACGAATATTATTTTTTTTTTATTTAGTATTAGGTCAATTGCCGAAACGTTAGTAAGCTTATATGACATTGACCTTTTAAGGAAATTCAATGTAATCCATAAACACATATCGGAAATTATAGTGGACAAACCTTGTTTTAGCAATCGTTAACTCTATAAAAAATATGTTTATTCTACATATGAAGTGCAGCAAAATAAATGCTATTTTTTCCAAAATCATCAATCAAGTGTGCAGATTAACGAAGCCTCTTCATTAGTCCTACTCCCCAAAATAGCGTTCCGCCTGTGTCGCATGCGAAAACGTCCAGAGTCATAAGAAAGCTAAATTTTAAAGCACACAATATCGACACTTCATGATATGACTACTCGCGGCCTTGTAATCTTGCCTGGGAACAAGTTGTTCGTGTATAGAACAAATATACATGTCAGAACAGACTAGACGCGACTTTTGTGTACAGGCATATTTCAAATGTCATCTGTTTGCACTGGTACTGGTATATTATTTTGTTATTCATATATAAATGAATGCAAACTGATGAATAAGCCACGCCGCGTATCACTTATTGAATAGAATAATCGGTCGACATGGGGAGTGAACTGTTATTAGAACGAGTGTACCACTGACTATGCATTGTCTTCTATGCTGAACTATTTGTTGTATCCCACTCGGGACCTAACGGCGTCCTTTGTATCTGAACTAGAAAATACCGTTTGTATCATCTCAGTATAGAGCTTCCGCACGCGTTCTGAGAGAAATGCCGAACCTTACAGATGCAGGTTGTAGGCGTTTAAAAGGCAACTATTGCTTTTCAAGTTAGGTTATTTTACTCGAATCCGGAAGCTTGTATGACCAATTAGTTTAGACCTACTTCCAGATAAACTGTAAAATCATATAGAAAATATTGAGAGTTTAATAAAACGACTTCTATCATTAGATGTTAGAGACACTGAAGTAACATTTGTCAGCAAGTATAATTTATATTTTAGGAAAAGTGTGTTTTTCCAGCTTAAGACTTGCCAATGTTCCAATATACATTGCGTTGTACAACTGATTGACTAAGGAATAGTTTTACCATTTTCTGTACACATGTAATCGCTAACACTCCCGAAACAGCTCTTTTGGGCTATTTGATTTATTAATATTAGAAAGACAAGGCATTTATTTTCCTACCAAACGTGGAACTGATATGGAAAATCGCATTGGGTACTTTGCAGAGGTTATCGGATTCTCCCAGGAAAAATACGTTAGCCTTCTTATATATACAGAGCTACACACTCCTTAAATTGGTTATTAATTTAAAGCACCACTCCATTGCAACCATGCGCGCAATAAGTCTTCTATCTGCACAGCACGGCCAGCAGCAGGAAGGAATAAGTTATGGTTAAATTCCTTACTTTTGTTTCCGTTTTGATAGCATTACATACTGTGCATAAATGTATTGCTAGAAATTATATTGACTAGAGGACGTCTAGTTATTTAAAACAAAAATATTCGTAAAATGATAACGTGACAAAATTCATTCGCAAAATAGATACCAGTAGTAATTAATATCTAATCTGCAGCCCCGTTCACTCATATAGTGTTTTTGAATCGATACGAGGTTGGCGGCAAAAGCATGGTGAGTTGTCTTTCGTGTCTAAAGTGACTAGCGTATTTAAATTTCAGTTTAAGTTGGTGGAATTAAAAAATACATTTACAATAATTCTTACACATATGACGGTGTGAACATGTTTTTACAGTTTAGACAGTTTTACAATACTATCATAATTTCCTCAACTACTCATCTCTTTACCTCGTAGATTAGGTTGAAGCCTGTAGATGGAATACGAATAAATGTAAATATTATACAAACATATCCATGTACTCTGAATAATCATACCTAATTGTGTAATGAAGAAATAGCTTTTGCAGCTATCACGTGACCAGTATATGTAGCGTAAGACCATCCGTGATGACTGTAGTATACTATAAACTTATGTTTATAAAACACTAAAAATATTAAAGCATTTTCAATTTCTGTATCGTGAAACAAACTTATTAGTGTACCTGAAAATTTATAGTTATCTTCAAAACAAATATGTGTTTTTTATTTAAGTTGACAATATCCACATAACTAATAATATGCATTGTTTATTGGAGACAAATACACAATGAGCTAAGTATGAATACAACGGTGTATTTTTCAGGCTAGATGGAAATAATAATATGTATGCTAAACGAGATGTACCATTGGAACCAGATCCATACAGAGTATGCATTAATGTTTAAAATACATGAACATAACGATGCAATAATTTATATAGTGATTATTGTAGACACATGTGTCTTTAGGATTTGCTGAGTCGAAAGAAACGCCATATTGTTCAAATTGTGCGTGGGGCATTATAATTAAAAGTATCCGTGTTGTATTTTTATTTCACACAGTTTTACCATTGTACAAACTGTTATTTTAAATTATTTTAACCGCTTGGCTGTGTTTGAAGTATTTTCAGAGGAACGTTATCAGAAGGTAATGGGATATTACCAAAGATGGTTGCTGTGAACAACAAAGTTAATGTCTTTACACACTAAAAACTAATCGATTACGAAAGGAAAAGACGCAGTTGAAACTAAATACTATGCATAGCGATATATGTAATTCATAGTTACATGTTTCAAGCACATTATGACACGGAGCTCTCGATATCATACACTTTTATTTGATTTAGAATATATCGTCGCCGCAAAAAGAACATAAGACAGAAGTTTGTTCAGGTTCCGTTGCCAATATTATCAAACATTTGGGGACACATATGTATGCAAGCATGCCAATGAGATTACTTACACGATTATGCACAGGCAATAAACGTGTACACTTTAATTGTCGGTAAGGGTTATTGCTTAAAATGTAAAATAATAAGTGTCCACGTTGTTAAAAATGTGTATACAGTACCCTATATAAAACAAATCATGTTTGATTTTCAGACTTCTTGATATGATTATCTCCATATATCCAGTGTATGTTTCATATATTTAGTTATGTTATTTATGTATGTAGTTATTTATATTATTAACCTCCTTAGGTCTATACGGGTTGGGTTGGATGAGTTTGGTTGGATGAAGGGTGTGTGTGTGTGTATGGGGTCTTTTTTTGGGTGATTGGGTTTAGTTGTCAGCAATAACCATCACCATTTTATGATGTTATTACAATCTGAATATGTACACAAGTGGGAACAGCATTATCTATTGTATCTTTGACTTCTTCGCATCGATATGTTAACCATACCTATCTTACCTAACAGCTACTTCCTC
>CM017555.1:29701592-29758067 GCA_007844125.1 Sinonovacula constricta
GGTGGGGGGGTGGGGTGGGGTCGTTTTTGGGGTGATTTGTTTAGTTGTCAGCAATAGCCATCACCATTGTATGATGTTAATACGATCTGAATGTGTACACAGTTGGGAACAGCATTATCAATTGTATCTTTGACTTCTTACGCATCGATATGTTAACCTATACCTACCTTACCTACCAGCTACTTCCTAGTTTACTCATCTAACACACCCATACGCTCACAAACCATCCATGCATAACGCTACCCAATACAAAGAAACCACAAACAACGGCTAACACCCGCTGTCACCACAAACCCATGCAAAGAGAACTGCTTACTCCGTGAGCTTATGGAAACAAAACATCAAACCTGTTCAATCACGAAATTATATCTCAAAGTACCACCCAAAACACAGCAAAACTAATCGGACCCATACTACCAATGCATTAAAGTCACCTAATCATATACTCATCTTTCTTCATAACCATAACAATAAACCTCTCACAGCAAATCCTTCTCAACACACTCTACACCACCAATCCAAACAAAACCAAACTTCTAAGCTTGAACGTAAATGAAGAAGAGAAGAAAAATGATGTGGAGGAAGAAGGCGCTGATGTTAAAAGACATACCAAACATATGTAATCCTAATAATAAACAGATAATTGCATCAACTATTATAGTAGGGCTGTTACACACACACACCACACACACACACACACAAACACACACACGCAAAACACACACCCAAACACACACAAACACACCATTTACACACGCAGACACAAAGATGCAACAGCTACCACCCACAGACACATTACATACACACACTATACACACACCATACAAATACTCAATCAGGTATAACATAGCATAAGCAGATCTATATCTTATAATGATCATCTATTTCAGATAACTGTGGTAATTTATGATGTACTCAACTGTATTGTCTTAACAAGCGTATTATACCGGCTTTTAACATCCTCGCTGGTTAAGCGAGCATAATACTCAATTTTCTCTGAACATGTTTACAAATCGAGCATAACATACCGATTATCAAAATGCATACATTGCATTCACGTCTTTCAGTATCTTACGGTTCACTCTCTCAAATATTATACCATGCATATAGCATCTCCATATCTGCAAGGCATGTCCCATTAATTACAAACTGATGCATGCTAGGCAATCTCAGACTGACCGATTACCAAGGTTAGATAGATAATCGAAGCCTTCAAGCGGAGTGAGCTCATGTTTATAACTGCATATACTAGAGTATGAAAAGAAGACACACACCTGGTTAGATGAAGGGGAACCTCTGCTAAATTACAGAGACTCATGTCTCATGTTCATAATGTAAACATGTATATAGTTAACCACGGTCTTTATTTTAGTCTCACGTTGATAGGATAGTGCTTTCAATTTTGTATTTATTTATTTCTAAGGAAAACAAGACAATTTAGCAATGTCCTGAAGTTGTTGTTGCTGTTCCTATGGATGCAGTGTGAAAGCTGTGGTCATTCTTATGAGTGTGCCTAAAGGAAAACCGCATATCCTTTTACAACTGATAACCGTTAACACAGCAAATCACAGATACACGCCAACGTGTTGAAATTTCCAAACCGTAACCGGTAATATGCAAGAAAAGTTATATCACATAATGCGGTTAAAACCTTGTTTTATTTGCCACACCTCTAACTTGAAGTACGCTTTTGTTATATGAGAATATTTCTGATGAGCACACAACACTATCTCAAGTGGCAGCTTTTAAATATAAAGAAACAAGGAACAAGAAACAACGATAAAAGTAAAATGGAAACAATACGGCACACGTCTGAGAATACAAAAATAATGAAAATCAAACAAATAAATTATATGTAACGTTCAAGGATCAGACAATCTACGTGTTAACTTACTACATTAATCACTTACATGTAGAATGTATAGCAAAAAGTGCTAATGAAATGAAAATTGTGATATCCAGTGTTGTAATGAACCGAATTGTGATAATGTATATAGTAACTATGCTATTCGCGTGTGTTTCGACTCAGATCAGTGTCGGTAAACTTCCATAAACCCTTGAAGATCGATGCCAAACATAAACGATGGTACTTAACTTCAAATATAACTTAACGGTATGTGAATTAATATTGTGAATTGTGTGCGACGTTATATGTGTATTTAACAAGTATATACATATCAAATTTCAATATTTAGTCACATTGTACTATTTGATATTTATTGTGAGATAGCAATTAATGTGTGATTATTGCAATACAAATTCAACCTGTCAGTGAAGGTAAAAGAATCATCGAGTCAAGTAAACAGAATAGTTATAGTATGAGCACTATTTTCAATGGCCAAAAGTCCTATAATTATTGTGAGTTTTAAGAAATTTAGATGAATTGCAATTTCTTCTTAGGGGTGTTTTTATCTTTTCATACAACCGGTTGAAATGTCGCATGTATGCGAATAAATTACCCGCTATTGATCTGTAAGTATCGCATTCCTTGTCCTGCCTTGAACTGGTAATTGTGTGTGAAAAGGCTCGTCAAGGGAGAGCCCGTTCGCATTATTTACATCAAAAGTGTATGTTTAGTTTTACAAAGTCGTAGCAAAATTTAATTTTTAGTATTGCTTATTCCGGCGCCAAAACTATAAAGAATCATTAAGACGCAATTATACTAGCTAATGTAGTCCTTACTTCATTATCAGCATGCGGTATGTAATCAACATGAATATGTTTTCATTGCTAAATATCCTGATTATACATTACACCACATTTTAATCGGGTTTACGTAATGCACGTCAACAGCCTAAATATATCGCTTAAATTGAATAATGACTGTTATACCTAACCCTACATTATCCTACCTTAACCTACCTTAACTTACCTAACCCTACCTAACTCTACCTTACATTACAATACCTTAACTCACTTTACTATTTACTATTTTCAATTGCACTAAAATAATTTTCTAAAATTAACATTATTTAAGTAAGTGGAGCCGTGACTGGTTGATGGAATGAAGCACTTACTTGTTTAAATACAACATTCGTACAATATTGGGCCGATCCAAATTGTACCTTTTAAATGTTGAGCCAGTACTAAAGAGACGCATTCTATTTGCGCTTAATAAATTATCGCACATTGTCTGCCATGTTAATTTTAGGAAACAACAGTTCAACGCGATACTAGATTAAAGGGTAAAGTATGATATGACAATCCCTGTTTTATGGGTGTATTTTTATTGTTTACAGAAAAACGACATGCATTTATACCTGCTTAGATATACATTATCTGAAGGTAGGATGGAATTTCGATGGCTATATGCAGTCATTCATCTGTTTAAGCAGACTATAACGTTGCATGTAACTGTGCATATTGTTGTAATTAAATAGTGAGTTAACTATTTTAAACGTGTAATTAATGCAATATATAGTCACACCTTCACACTTTGCTACACACATCTCAAATTTGTCAGCGGAGATAAAGGTTGCATTTACGGTAAGTTTACATATCACAAAGCGTATTCTTCCAATTGGAGACAATTATGAATAATTAATATTAACGTAATGCATATTCCTTCGTGAAAATCACTTCATCAAGGCTAATGTATATGATATTTTGTGTTAGAACAACCCTTATAATTACTATATTGTGTCTCCCTGCACACGCCACTCCGTTGGTCCCAATCCATCCTGCGATTGAGAAAGACATCATAATTAAAATTACCTTAAAGTGCCGGAGCCAGCAAAAATCACTCCAACACAAAGATGGTATCACTGCGACGGAATGCATCATGCCATTTACTCTGATATAGTGTATAGGGTCATTAACTACAGAATATACATCTAGAAGGAAGGTAATCTTTTATTTTATAACACGTCTCAGTTATTCCAAAATGTTATTGAGTTTAAATAGGTCACAGAAAATCGAGGAAGCAAGGATGACGCTTGAAGACTGGACACTGTTCCTTATACGAATATGTTGTGCTTGGTGTGTTTGTGCTGTTGTTGTTATTATTAGTTGTCTTTTGTCTGCAAAATTACAGGATCCCTATCGTGTTGTTGTCGTTGTTTCCGATGACATGTAAATTGTGTTTAACATACATCCATATCGCCTGGTTCGTTTGCAAACATTTGACGTCAGTCATTCTAAGCATATTAAAATGAAGCGGACAATATTGGACGTATGACTGTCTAAATAACGACATTGATCATATAATTTGATGCACATGATGTACAACAATAGGCAAAACAGATGGAGAATAAGATCATATGAACAACACCATTTTAAAATAAACATAATTAAATTTCGGTTATTTAATACGCTTTTATCGAAATATATCTATAGCGTATACGTTGAAGCTGTGTGTTAACATGTTTAGGCCTAACATAATGTATACATGTGTCTTGGAATTACTTAAATGGCAAATTGTAATTCAGTGGTACAATTGACTTGCAAATTTGACATACGATATGTCCTGTATTAGACATATAACATGGTTATCAATGGTGCCAATAATACTTTATATAACGCTTTTCCCATTCATTATGATAGTTCTGTTTTCTTCTAACTGCATCGACATGAAAGCAGCTCGGTAACAGTTTAATCACTAGACAGGGATAAATTGTTAAAGGGTACAAAATGTGCCTTTTATAATATTGCTTTTGCTGGACATGACAAGCTTTTTGGTATACTTGTTGACCACAGGTTCAGGTCAATACTTATTTAATTATTTTGGTATGTATTTTATTTTTGTAGATTAAAGATTGAGATATTTCATTTCCACTATGCACACATTAAAGTTGCATACTTTCGTTGTACATAGACAACTATATTTACTTTTATTATTACTTAAATAAAAGTATAATTTTCCCAAATTGTTAAGATACAAGATGGATATACAGAAATGAAATAATGGAAACAAAATGTCATGTAAAACGTACATATTTGCATTTTTTTTTTAGAATTGGAAAACGACATTATAAACAAAGTGTTAATACCAATTGAAACGTAAGAGTTGTATGTGCTGTGCATGTTCTAATACAACCTTGAACATAAATATAAACTGTACCTGCGTGGACGTATTCTTTAATGGCCATTTCATAGTTGTCTCTCAAACCCATCTGATATCTGATATGTCTTATTTAAGGTAACATTAGAATACTTTAATTAGAAAACATATCGTGTGTATCTTAAAACTACAGTTTTAAAATTGTTTGGCTTGATATCCATTAGCCTTATTGAAACACGATTCATGCATTGACTAGAGATGAAAATCTGTCCCTTCATTGAACATAACCGCAAACTATTTAAATGTGGGTATTCAGTATTTATTACGGTAATTGAGCTCGGTTGGTAATTTAAAAATAATGCAGGTTTTCCACCTGTATTTTGTTAACAACACATTTACTGCAGTAAAGACTTTCTTGATACAAAAAGACGTGACGCTTCTCTTACTTTATTTTTTTTTTTTTTTGTACTCAAAATTATATAAAATTGGGTATCTGTTTAGTTACCAAGACTAGCATCTCATGATGGAACTGTAATATGGTTGATACGTAATTGCAATCATTGTTGTTAATATATTATATTATTACCTTTGAATGTGCTTACTCAAAGTTGTTTCATGTTGATGGTAAATTTCTGTTTACACTCACTTGTTTTTGAGAAAGAACAATCAAGTGTTTCGTAAATCAGTTTTAAGCATCCATGTAATACTACACGCATTTCCACTCAACCATTCCGAGGAGTTGTTATGTTTCCCTTTGAAACTATAAATGCAATCTCTGAGTCCGTTGTTAACTTCATAGCAAATAATGCAAGTCGAATGTTGTATTTTGCGCTCAGTTTTTAATTGTATGTGCAATGATTTGATGAGGACCCACCAGGTGCTTGTATGACGAGTCAGTAACAGGGTATCTGCTTGCTTTTGAGCTTTCCTTCCTTTTAAAACAATTAGTTTTATTTTTTTATTGTGTTTTATATCAAGGGAATTTCGCATAACAGTGTCAGTTCGTTATAACATTATATCGTGTGTGTTTGTATGTATTTGCGAGCGTGCGTGCATGCATGAGTGTGAACAAGATTTGTAAGCAGTTATCATTAACAAATCACTACATGCTTGATTTAGTAAATGTTATGGGCCTTTTTTGTTTAGTTTGCATCTGTTTTAATCTGTGTATGTGTCCAACTATTGGTCCGATGGTAATTTACCTTCACAACAAGCCTTAAGCACCTCGTTTACACAGTCTTTTAATGCTAGTCTCACATGTGTCCAGTATTTTTTCTTCTGTTACCATTGTTGTATTTGTATGTAAAGCAATACAAAATCCTTTGAAAGTATAGTTGGTACACACAGTAAAAGAATAAGTTAATCGCACAGACGACTGGCCACAGACAATGCAATGGTTCTACTTATAAGGTGAGAATAAAAATTGCTAAGTCAATCCGTGTTTTTTTTTTGCTATAAAAGTTACCCTGGTAAGAATCATATTTCATGCACGTCAATGTAAATACGTTGGTAGTGTGTGTCTTCGTGTAGTGAGCATATAGAAAGTATAGCAAAAGGTGCAGACAACACCCCTTTCTCAGTATTCTAAAGAGTAATGGGATGCTTGATTCTATTCAAGATCCACAATCAGGAATTGCATACCATTAGGCACCATGCGTTTCGGCGGTAATTCGACTAAGAGATGAATCGGTCGTCTTTCTTCGCGGGTTGAAAATTAACGTAGGATCGTCGGTGAAATACCTCTTAAAAGCATTAATAATTAATAAATACATAAAAAGCAAACATGAAAATAAACCATGATTTGAAATAATATGATAAAGACTGTGCTGGCTAATGCGTATGGTTATGTGTATTTACCAAAAATCATTTTATCAAGCCAACTAAATTACTTACAAATAGAATAAATTCTGTGATACAGAAAACTATCTCTCAACATTACGACAGATTGTAAACCTGTCAGTGAATGCATTTATCCATAGTGTCAGGTTAATATCACACTGTACAAAACAATTTTGGATTGCCAAAATGTAAAGAATTTACCAAAGACATGACATACAATTTAAATCGAGTTATGTCTTCATTTGTACAATCAGTTAACGTTTCGACATTACATATGGATAAATAACCCACTATTAAACCGTAAATGTTCCATTACATATTATACATTTGACTTTTGTTTGTGTCTGAATAGTCTCTCCCAAGGATCGACCCTATTCATCATAAATGTGCATTTAGATGTATACATTTACAAGTTCATGGCAAAAGTTGTTAAACATATAAGATGTATTCTTTTGAATCCACATCTACAATAGTAATAAATTTGTAAAAGCTACGACAGTCATTACTTCATTACCAGCATGTGATATTACTACTACCACTACTACTACGAAGTCATCATTAGGTGGTTTTATGTTCGGCGTGCTTAAACAGGATTGATGATTTCTGTATAATAAGTAAACCATGAAAATAGGGGGTTGCTCAGAGAAAATAAATGCAAACATTGGTCTTGTGGCAGCAGTAGAAGCTTCAACTAATTATTTGTGCTCATATTAAATTTCTCATATAGACTTATGATAGAAAAAGTGTATAGTTACAGAATCATCTTTTCACGTCTGTCAAAAAGTCTCATCATGAAAATAGTGTTTACTGGGTTGCTTGGAGGAAATAAATGCAAGAAATGATCTAGTGGCACAAGTAGAAGCTTCAATTGTTTAGTCTCTCGAATTATAAAAAAAGCCTGTTCTGTATGTAGCCTCATTGTTAGTTTCATATTTGTTAATAATGGTGAACAAGGCTCCGTAAATGCACTTCTAGCGCAGGCTAGGTGCGAGCTTTCGAGAACAGAACACATGTTCCTGTATCCGTGGGGTCTGCAAGTCGTTTCTATAGTACGTTTTCGCATGCCCATCATGTATTTACTGAGCAATCGCGAAAAAGCAAACATTGGTTAAATGCCACTTCTCTCACACAGACTTATACTGGGAAAATGTACCTGTTACCCAGAAAGTCTCATCATACAATTAGTGTATGATGGGTTGATTGGAGGAAATACATGCAAACACTGGTCTACTGGCAGTAGTAGGAATTTCAATATTTTTATTTTTTCATATTAATTGTCTCATGTAGACTTATAATGTAAAAATATATTGCTATAAAAAACATATTTTGACGTCTATCAACATGTTTCATCATAAACATAGAGTATGTTGGGTTGCTTAGAGTAAGTAAATGCAAAATTGGTCTAGTGGAAGCAGCAGAAGCTTCCATTTTATTTATTTTTTTCAAATTAAAAAAGTTCTATATATAGCCTCATTGTGAGTCTCCTTTGGGTTTATCATAGGGGAAAAGGCTTGCGTAAATGCACTTCTAGCGCAGGCTATGCGCAAGCTATTGCAAAACGAAAACATGTGTCTATCTCTATGGGGTCTGTCCGTCTTTTCTATTGGAAGTTTTCGCCTGCCCATCATGTATTTATAGAGCAATCACCAAAAAACAAACGTTGGCAAACGACACTTTTCTCCCATAGACTTCTAATAGGAAAGTATGTATATGTAACACCATCATCTTTACTCGTCCGGCAAAGGTCCCATCACAAAAATAGTGTATGCTGTGTTGCTTGCAGGAAATAAATGCAGAAATCGGTCTAGTGACAGCAGTAGAAGTTTCACATCTGTATTCTTCATATTAATTATCTCCAATAGACTTATAATAGAAAAATATATATTGTTACAAAAGCATCTTTTCACCCCTTAAAAAGGTTCGGGGAGGGTGGTGGGGGTGGGGGTGGTGTGCTCTTGGTGCGTTCCCGGGCCGCGACATAGAAAAGTCGTTATAAGAGGTAGTGATATACATTCATGCTAACGCCCACACAACAGTAGGTGTTGTTCCAAGACTGGTTGAGCCGGTGTCAAGATAATGCTGAGTGTCTTATCATGCCATGTGTTAACGGCACGCTATACATTGTACAGGCAGCACTATACAGTGGACTATGCATGCCGATGACTGCAATACTAATGGTGGGACGATAAAACCAAACGCAGTTAAAGTGTTGACATCGTGTGTAAACAAATAACCCACCATTACACGGTGAGTACCCCAATTAAATGCAGCCTTGTATATGTGAATAGTCTCTCTATCTTTTTCTCTCTCTCTCTTTCGCTCTTTCTCTCTCTCTTTCTCTCTCTCTCGCCCTCTCTCTCTCTCTCTCGCCCCTCTCTCTCTCTTTTATATCGCCCGTATGAATTAATTTAATTAGGAAAGTTTTGTTTCGATACAAAACTCGGACCATCTTTAATCGTTTTTTTTTCTATCCCGCGTCTTGAGCATGATATAGCAAGTTATAGCGTATACATGTTCAACACAGATTCATATGGCTCGAGTCGGACATTGAAAAGCTATAGCCTATACATTTTTAAATTAAAAAGTAGCCACTCAAGACGTTAATTCTTACTCTTCGATTATACCACCAATTATTTGTGATCTTAAATGAAATGTGTAACAATGCGCGCGATCTCAACATTTTGCCTGTCTGCAATGAAGTACGAATCCAATTCGATTAGATAAATGGTTGACAACACAGGGCACACACGTTGTGGAGATACATGGTTCAGCTACAACACTACTATGTATGTATTTATGTAGCGAAGAAAAAACACTTATCTATGAATAAATTGTAATGCAATATTATAATATTCTCAAGTGCTAAGGGATCCGTTCTAGCTTTAAATAAACCGACTAACGGTTTTCATTTAATTAAAGTCTATTCAAAGTGTATCTTCAAAACGCCACGCCAAATTAAAATGCGTTGACAAGCTCTTACATGCGACCATCTATCATGCATTCTCTGTATGAGGTAAACCAGAAAAGTCTTAACCAGTGTTCATTTATAAAAATCACATCAATAGGCTTTACTTTAATAACATTATAATGATAAGCTATATTCAAATGACAAACTACATACAAATGAAACTGCCAAGTTCGTGAGATTGAATATGTAGATTAAGTATCATCTTCTATACAAATTATGGCGGAGGTGTCTATTACGCTATTTCGGCGATGTTGTTCAAGGCAATGTCACTTACTTCGCTTGAAATATCTTGCTGAATAGTTCTATTCAGAGCAAGTTTAAGGACACCATCTGTCTTTTTTTCGACTGATCCTTTCAATTCGGTAACGTTCGTTTGTATGCTCTTTGTCGGTTGGTAATTCATTAGTATAAGTTTACGTTAAATCAAACAGCAACGGCTTGTTGAGGCTCGAAACGCAATGACATTGCATGTTTTATGGTGCAAAACACATGACTATTGCCCAATAAAGAAATACGGACCTACATGTCTCGGCACATACATGTATATTGATTAACTTCGGGCAATAATCCCGAAGTCGCTAAAGCCTTATTCAGACAGTTTTCTTAATAATGGTTTTAGTCATTTTTATCACGTGGAGGGGTGTAATTATTCGATCAATATAGCGACAAGTCTGGTCGGAGGAAAAGATACCCCAAAAATAGTCCTTCAAGGCGCCAGAGACAGGGGGAGGTGGTTTACAGAACACAGTTACGTGTATGCGATTAGCGTATGTTGTAAAGTAGTATATTTTGTTGTAAAAAACATACCCAATGTGTCTATGACATTTGCAATTTTAGCTTTAGATGCTGCACATTTATTTAATAAAAAATTCTGACCATTTAAATTCTGATAAATATTTTGTTAATTAATCTCTAAAATGAACTATTCATGGCAAAAACACTGTTATTTGTTCGCTGATCTTCTGAAATGTTGTGGATATTAAAATGAGTCTTAATTATTAGTATTTCATTTTAGTAGTAGGTCAGAAACCTGAAATTTAGGAAGCGCATATGACATTGATAATTGAAGAAACTCATGCAGGAAATTGATTAAAGTACACCGTAAACATACATTGTTTTTAAAAAATTGGCGTCAAAAACAGCCTTGTTTTATATATAAGGTTTTGTCTGATTTTTTTTTTTTCATTTTCCTGCGTTTGGGCACAACCATCTTCAAATATGAATATTTCGAATTAAACATAGTTTTAAAAGTGTTTAAATATGGATATATTTAATTATATCTATTAAAATAAAATAATATTAGGGGCCGTAATCCTCAACGTACATACGCTATTGTGTTTTAACATTTCAGTTGCTGCATTTATTTCAAATGTGGTTTATTTTATATATCAAACATGTCATTTAATGGTGACGTTGGAAGATATCTAACACATTGACTCATTTACTCATTTAAAATCCTTCAATATCCTCATTACTTAAATTAGTTGAAACAATGTGAACTTAAATGATGAACGCTAATATTTGAATATAGGTATGCAGATAAATCACTAAAGATTTTAAAATAATCATTAACTTAATGCTCATACTACATATGCAGAGCAGCAACATAACTTGATTGAAGATTGAAGAAGCCTCATCATTATGCATACTCTACAATAAAGCTTTTGGGCTTTGTGGCTTGCGACAACGTCCGGAGTTATGAGAAGGCTCGATTTTTAAAGGACACACGATTGCTACTTCATGACCTTGACTACTCGCGGAAATTAGTCTTGCCTATGAAGAAGTACTTGCCTTAAAGAGCAAACTATTCGTCTGAAGAGACCCGACGCTTCTATTGTATCCAGGCTTGGCTCAAATGTAAATCAAACTGGGTTATTATTGCGTCGTTATTCATTTTGTACATGAAATGCAAATTGATGAATAAACACAGCCGTATATCAAGTATTGACTAGATAAACGGGTCTGCTATTACAATGAGAGATGAGAGAAATTGCGTACTATGGGATCTTCAAATGGAGGTCATAGGATAGTACGAGGCATAGTTAATTTCCAAATCAGTTTATTTTAGGCGAATCCGCTATATTGTGTGACCATTAATTTTAGATCTATCTTCACTGAAAATGTTAAGTCATATAGAAAGTATTGAGTTTTAATAAAATAGTTTCTAATATGAGATGTAAGAGACGCTGATGTAACTTTTGTTAGAATGTATAATCTATATGTTATGAAAAGTGTGTTAGTACAGCTGCATCCTTGCCTGTTTTCCAATTTCCAATGTGATGTACATTTGATTTACTACGGACTATTTTACCATTGTCTGAACACCTGTAATCACTAACACCCCCGAAACAGCGCTTAAGAGCGCTTTGATTTATTTATATCAGGATAACAAGGAATTTGCTATCCAGTGGTTATCCGAATCACTCCGGATATTACTTACTTATATATACAGAGCTACACTCTCCTTCAACTCCTTCAACTGTTTAGTGTTTTAAAGCACCACCCATTATCAACATGCACGTAATAAGTCTCCTATCTCCACCTACGCGGAACCATGTATTGACTTGCCACGGCCAGCAGTAGTAAGACATTTTCTATGGTTAAAGTCCTAACTTGTGTTTAAGTTTTTGAGCATAACATCATTTGTCTAAGTTAATTGCTCAAATGTTGTGTCTAAAGGATGTTCATTTTTGTTTACAGTGAAATACTCATACTATATATAAAATGATAATGTGACATGATTCGACCACTATTTAACTTTCTTTCTGTTTCTGTCTACAATCATAGAAATCGTTTGAATAAAATATTGAACGTGCTGGTGTAAAAACGTTATTCAGAATATATTTTAAAATACCGTATTGTTCCCAACCGAAACGAGCTTATGCTTAAACAGACAAAATATCATATCTTATTGATCTCTACCTTTTACAACTGTACTTCATTTTCATTTATCGATAACTTCATCGACCGAATCTCATAACAGTCCTTTATACGTGACTTTGTAAGTGGCATTAACAGTGGTGTTTGTGCCGTGTTTCTAAAAATAGTGCATATTAGCAAAAAAGATACCAGTGGTAATAAATATCGAATCACCGGCGCCCATTCGCTCATAGATTGGTTCGCATCGGTATAGGGTTGGTGACAAGAACATGGTAAGTTGATTTGTTTGATTGTCTAGGCTAGTGACTAGCGTATTATATTTTAGTTTAGGTTTAAGGATTTGAACAAATACATTAGCAATAAGGCTGAAAATATGACAGTGTGAACCTATTTATACAGTTTAGACAGTTTTACAATCGGATCAAAATTTCTCCAACTGCACTTCCCGTTACCTTGTAGGGTAAAGTTAACACGTGTAGATGGAATACGAATAAATATCAAATGCAAATGTATCCTTGCACTCTGGATAACTCGAAACAAATTGTGTAATGAAAATAGCTTTTTGGACCTATCACATGACAAGTATATGTAAAGAAAGACTATCAGTATTATTCTATAATTGTGTGTTTTAGAAAACAATGAAATAATCAAAGCATTATTAACCTGTGGGTCGTGAAACAAACCTCTTAACATTTCCGTTTAAGTGGACATATAGACACATAGCAAAATGTAAAAACGCATTGCCTTTCTTAGTATTCTGCAAAAGTTAAACCGAGCTTCTTTCTATGAACCACTATCCGAAATTGCATTAGGCAACATGAGTTTCGGCGGTACTTCGACGTAGTGCATAGGCGGTCATCTTTCTTTACTGATTGAAGATTGCCATCGAAAATATATGATATATCTTAAATAAAATAAATAAATGATAAAAACTAAACAAAGAAACACACATAAAGTATTAATAAAGAAAACACGAAAATAAATCATTATGCTAAATATGATCAAGCTTGTGCGGTTTAATGCGTGTGTGTTTGTGTATAACATAATATAATTTAAATTTTCAATAAACCAACTAAATTAGTTACAAGATCAATAAAGCATAATTCTTGTGATAAAGAAAACTGTGTTCATTTTACAACCGAATGTGAACCTGTGTGTGTTTCAAAGTGTACAAATATACCCATAAAGACAGGTTCATGTCATACTTACTTTGCACAAACCGTTTTCGGATTGCCAGATTGTCATGATTTTACAATTGTTAATCAATTCAAGTGAGACAGAGACACAGAGAGAGACAGAGAGACAGCTCGGAGAGAGAGGGACAGAGAGAGGCATAGAGAGAGACAGAGGGAGAGAGAGAGGGAGAGAGAGAGAGAGGGAGAGAGAGAGAGAGGGAGGGAGAGAGAGAGGGAGAGAGAGAGAGAGAGGGAGAGAGAGAGAGAGAGAGAGAGAGGGAGAGAGAGAGGAGAGAGAGAGAATTCGTGTCATTCTAAAAGATACGCTATTATTTGAAAAAAACGAGACACGCTGAACGAAGTTTAACGTAGCAATTATTTGTGTACACATTTTGTCCGCATGGACTGTTTTATGTTAAAGTACACAAATGTTAGTGTTGATTAATGTACGCAACATAAACACGAGATGTATACGGTATACGTTGAGGAAGTTAGTCACTATTGGTATTTGTATCCCGAGTCATATATCATATGAACATAACTAAATTATCTTTCTTTTTCTATAAACGCGCCATACACCCAACACAATACCAGAGCCGATGTTAGAATAGTGTGTTTGGCTAAAAGACTTAAAAGACTATCTACTTGGCATGTTTCTTGGACCATTACAAACTACATATTCTACTAAATGCTGTGTCATTGTAGTCTAATATATTGCTTTGTTTTATCGAGATTATTCGTCGGGTTGTATAATTGTCAATTCCAGATTTAACATTTGGACTAATGTCTAATACAAATAATAATAATATATTTTCTTAAATTTACTGGTTTAATTACCACTATGTATGTTCTATTTTTGAGCAAAAATAAAAGGAAACAAAACGCATTCAAAGGCCATTTACAACAAAACACATTTCCCGCCATTAACTCGTTTCTGTCTGTATGGGTCCATTTTAATGGGACTTCACTGACCTCACTGTTTCAAGGTTACATGTTCTGATACCTGAAATATCAACCGAATTATTTCCAGATCTATGGTCGCACTCATTAATTGATTATCTTACGCTACATTCTCGAAGGATCATTCATGTCCACTCGAATTATTTTATCCACGCTACACCATTTGTCGGTTTGCTTTTGTGCTAACGCATTCTTTTGGGTCGATTATTCAGTTTTGCATTCTATTGTCTTCAGTTTTAGTACTAAAAAGAGTGGCCGAACTTAGTAGAGGAAATCGTTTGTATTGAATATATTTTCAGAGAATGCTTTATCTCGTCCGTTCGTACTGAATCTATGTATATTCAAAGTCTATGGACTGATTATGTCTAATCTACTGGTGTTATATTAAAGTGGTTATATCGTCATAGTGTCGTTAAAATTAATTTGACCTAGTATAAAATAACATCGCATGCACCGTCTACTTTTACCAACACTTGTTCATACGAACATACCACGTTTAAAATATTGAATTGGTGTATATATGCAGCCTTTGAGAGCTACACATACATTTTATTTATGTATACATGTTAACTATATGTATGTGGGTAATAAGGGACAATGTACGTCTGTACCTGAGACAAACCATTTGTTATGCCATTTAAGTGTGTATTTTTTTTTCTAAATAGTAAATATCATACATACGTTTAAGAGCATAACGCCACCAATTTATATTTATATAAGATATAAGCCGAATACCACCTCTGAAAAGATACACACTCCTTTGAAGTCTATATGGATGAATACACGTTTCACAGAGTTGTTCCAATCGTTGCCTTACATGTGCTTTAATCTCATAATGGGTTCATTTTGTTCATTCTTAATATTGCGTTTGAATTAGTTGACCTGGTAAAAGTGAAATATGGTAGATGATATAGCATTGGTTAATAACGATGTTATCATAATATACATGATTGTGTTATCATTTGGTAACTGGCTACTTTATTTCCCATAAATTTAAAATATTATGTTACTGTTCCATTTTGTTGAGGGAAATGTCATATTTTATATAATAGAACTTGCTACTAATCGTTTATGAATGTATACATGGACTCAATCTTTCAAATACAGTCGTGTGTTCTTTGTTTTATTTTATTTTGTTTTCCTTTTTACCTCAGATTTTTTTTAACAATTCTCAATCATTTTTTAGTAATTTCATTTTGATGTTAAGATGAAAACTATAAAAAGGAAACACACGGCACATTTGACTTTTATATTCGATTTTTATTTGTTGTAGTAAACACAAGTTTAGATTGATTTAAAACACAAGTAAAACTGGTCAGTTCCTTTGTGTCGTAAGATATAAATTGGTATGCTAGTAGCAATGCATGCATGTAATGCATGTCTATTTGACTACAAATAACGTATCTTGCATTGGTATGGTGCGACAAAAGAAGTGAGCATCGATAAATTTAGGTGAACGCTCTTGCAGATAATAGCAACTTAACACAAACATTGCCTTTCTATAGACCTATTGAACAGGGTAGCTGCAATAATAACAAATGCTGAATGTTTTCATATCAAAGAGTCACTAATGTTGAACCTTATTCACAAACTAGTCTATATTGCGCCGTTATATTGTGTATTTGTCAACAAAGGATCTTTAAAGTCGTCCACATACTGTAGTCAAACGTTCTTGAAGATTGACATAGTTGAAGAAATTTGAAAAAGACTCTAAAATGATACACACACATGTAAAAAAGTCGTATCCACTTCACGTTTTGATTTAACATAGTTCAAATGTTATAAGAGTAAACTAGAGGCTAGAACGCAACTGATTGCCGGTGCCCCAGAAGCCCCAAGACCACTTCCTCAAAAGCGTAAAGCGGAAGACCTAGACCGCCTGACTGCGCGACAATTCGTGGACTAAAAAAACAAAGGATGACGCAAAAAGAAAAAAAATCCAATCAGATACTGTTTGCAACCCAGACAAGGAGAACAGGGTGGGCTTCAAAAGGAAGCATACCATATTCGAGTGTGTTCAGTTTTGGAAGGTGATGGGCTTCCCATTATGTTTCAACCGGTCCCACACATTGAAGTACTATAAAGTTAGTAGTGATGGTGTCAATTCAAATACAACAATAAATAATCTGTACAAATATATTGTTAATTTCTGTATGATTAAATCTTAAAAAAGTAGACTAATGTGACCAATTTAAACACATCTGTGACTGTTCAATTTCCTTGTACATATGCATTTACATTTCTTTGCATGGTGGGTATTGTTATTTATTTAAGCATTTGTGTGACTCTAAATTAAAAAAAAAACAACAACAACAACAACAACAGCAATAATTAAATGGAAAATCGGTTGTATATCTTATCATGTTTTAATAACATTATTGTATAAATTTTGACAAAGTATATTTTCGTTCGTACCTACAACTTGTGTAATTATTTTTAAACGTATTGTTTTAAGTTCAATTGAATAGTATGTCAATTCCCATAAACGTAAAAAAAATGTATACTACTAGAATAAAACTTTATGTCTATTTACAAATTATATAATATATATTATTTTCTATAACAACAACAGTATGGTCAATAAAATAAAATCACCCTAATATGCAGCGTCGCATCCCCAGTTATACAAAGTTACTCAGCTCTGTCAGTACTGATAAGCACTCACCTGTGCAGCACTCTAAGGGTTAATAGTCGAATCTATAAGCACAATTATAATACATTAAATTTCAGTTTGACCCCTTTGTTATCATGCAGTCTATCCTAGTGAATAGCATATTGACTTAATTCTTTACCAGAAGCTTACGTACAGTAATTCTTTACACCGCAATTCCGTGTTTACGAGCTTTATAAGTATTTTAACTAGAATACACCATTGACCAAATCACTTATGTGTCCACTCCTTTATGTTGAGTTAAAAGCTCTATATTTTTATATTTTAGGACTACCTGCTAGGAACTTGAAATCGCTGGAAACCAAACAACATATGTCATGAAGAAATAACACCTATATAAACTATGTATTGGAAAGGTATGACACCAATTAGAATATATATTTAGTAAAAACGGCTTTAATTGTGTTAAATACTAATGATATTAAACGTGTTATATGTTTACTACATTCACGTTCTATTACAGTGAAACCTCCCTAGTCCGGCCTCCTGTCGGGCTGAATTAATTGTTCGGTTTATAGAGGATTCCAGATTGCAGAGGATCTTTCTTTTCTGCTGAATTTTTAAAATAAACATGTATTTCTTTCCTAACTTATGCTGGGTTATTATTTCTTTATTAAGTTATCCTTTGTTATTTATTTCTTTGATGTTTTGCTGTTTTTTTTTTTTTTTTTTTTTTTTTTTTTTATTAATTTATATTTTTTTAATACTTCTGTACTCATGTATGCTGAGTTCTATCTTTCTTTTTTTTACTATAGGTATACAGGGTTTTCATATCTAATTTTTAAGTTATGATTATTTTTCTTTTTCGGTTTTAAGAGTGTGGCTAAAGTGAACATATTTGGCAATCTTTTTTATAAGTTTATTTTATTTATATTTATTGTAACAAAACAGATAACCAGTTTATGAATTAAATAACACTCCCATTATCCATAAACACATGGATTAATGAGGCAACAGGTTCTAGCCATCGACATCAATTAAGACCAATTACTTTACCTTCACTGCCTAATTGATAGCTTGAATGTAAATTTCACGGGAGAGTAATTCACACGGTGCAAATCATTCTTCACAGTAAGGTTGGTCACATGCTGCGCCGTTATCTTGTACACAATGACAATTCACACCTTGTCAATTAAGCCCCGATTCCCAATTAACAACATGGTGAGGGGGTCTGCAATCAGCATCGGACTGTGGGGTGTGACTTGCACTTACAATACACAAAGTGTCAGGAAAACTGTAGTGTAGAGGATTCCGGACAGTAGAAGATGACTTTACAAATATTATATAAGGTAAAAAATGGGACTTATAAAAAAGGACGAACTAGAAGGTATTCCGATATGTAGAAGATCCGGTCTGGGGAGATTCCACTGTATTTGGTGTTTATTTGATAAAGTCTGGACACGTATTTGTGTTACTGCTGAGCTGAGGTAAAGCTTAAAACATTGTTCTGAACATGCCGTGAAAGCGGATGAAAGAAGAAGAAACGAATAATAGAGAATTTTTAAAACAACATAGACAGACATAACCCGTGAGGGCAAAAATAGATATACTGGAACATAAATTGACCGTCTAGAGATTGTAGAGACACAGATACTAGAAAATGATTAAATGGCATCCATAGCGAATCTGCGTCTTTAAACCGCAGTCGTTATATCAATCAGGTAATACGGCCTTCAAATTCCCGGAATTTAAACTGGCTGTGCTGATATTCAGTCAATGCCGAGGTAAAAGTATAACTAAATGTGAGTTTTCTTTGATTTTGTGTGTGACATACCTATACATATTGCCAAATGTTACCATTTATGTCGCGTGAAGCATATTGTATTTACCAACAAGTCACGAATTAAATTGCGAACACACGTTGTGTTTATTCTGTAGTATTGTTACAATATTTCTTGCCCTCTGCATGGCCAAATTTACAATCAGTCTGATAGTGCAGGATGGTATATCCGTTTTGTACTGGTAGTTAGTATGAACACGTCGTGGTTCATTTGTTACGTATACAGTACATTCAATTTTAATTGATCATGACTTGGATTATCATCAAACGCAGAAGCAGACGAGCAGCGGAAGAAGAAGCAACACAATCACCATCGCCTTCAACTCCAGCATTAGCATCATCCTTATGACCGATATCATAAATCTTACCATTTTCATTATCATTATACTAATCATGATAAAAATCATTATTGTTTAAACTACACTTATTATAATTCATCATACACGTTATATAATAGTTTTATTAAATAAAGCACGTATTGACTCTAAACCGAGAGATTTCGCAGTGGCTTAGTACCATCTACATTTAGGTATCGCTTACGACTTCCAGATAATATTGCTGCTTTGCAATTAATACGGTATTGGTAAATAACTTACCAAAACATAATTCATTTTCAATAACATAGATCTTTAAAATCGATTAAAGCAGCATATGTACACACAGACGATCCATCGGGGTCACAAATAAGTAGTAATCTAAAAAGCACAAACAAAATATTCGCAACTGTAAGGTATTCCCTCAAGCTATTTAGAAGCGACCTTGAGTTGAGGAATTTGAGTTGACATTAAAATAGGCGTACTTAGGCAAGACTAGATGTGGCGATAAAGTGTGATACAGTCAATAGGTGTAACACTTACCTACAAAAATATGTTGGCAGATAGTGTGCGAGAAGACTTGAAGATAATAAAACACCGATTATGTGCATCGCTCACAATCTTGTAAGACGATGCGCGGGGCCTGATGTAAAACCACTATGTGTGAATGTTAACGAGAAGCAAAATGATCTATATTCAGCGAATATAGACTGAACAACGGTGTTGTAGGTGTTGTTCTTTTCTCAAGAACTTGTGAGTTCTTGATTTGTGATGTTCTGTTATACAATTCTAAGATAGTTTTCTTTCCGAATAAGACACAGCTGGCCTTCCTCTATTTCCAGTCGGACTTCTTTCCCTGCGTCATTGCTATTTTCTTTACGAATTAATGTGTTGTCTGTGGGCTTTTTGTTTGTAGTTGTTTTTGTTGTTGTTTATGATTCTTTACTCAGTTACTCACTTGGAATATTATTTACAGCTACGCACAAACAGCCATTGCATATGCCATATAATGTATCTTAAAAGTGATCTGCACCAAATTTCATTATGAAATTCCTTACAATAAATAACTCTTACGCTGTTTGACCCCAGTGCTTGAGTAAGATGAAAATCACGTTTAAACCTATGCTATAGTTTGTACGGTCCTATCGAACCGCCACCCCTCTCCCCACGCGAAGAAGTTGAGCAACGATTTATCCAAAAAAAGTTGAATTACACTGAAATAACAGTCATGAGTGATAACAAAGAATAGGTGCATTGTGTACATTGTTAACCAAACCCGGGTTATTTGTAAATGCTTACTGTCTTATGGGGACGAAGACACATACTCAAGTATATTTATCACCGTCAGACCTGGTGTAGTAAACGAAAGTCCTACTACTATTCTTAAATCACTGGTTCGATATATTTCAAAATTGTTTGCTTTATGAGTATAATTAACAATGCCATAGAAACCCTGTGAACAGATTTGAGAATATATCTGGAACATATTTTGTCGTGTCTTAACTGTTTAAATGGAATATACATTCCATAGGAAAGAATGTCCATATTGTTAATGTTGTTTTTAAAGTGACCTGTGGGGACGTGGGTATGTCCCATCGATGGTATTTAGAATGTATACAAGTTTAGCAGACTATTCAGTGATTGTTGGCAGCCTTTACATTTGTGTGTATAGTTCATGGGCCAAGCAGACATATAATAAATTCTGGGCAGCCTTAATTTTTAGCTGAACATCGCCCGTGTCATGTGGGCATATAGTAGCACGGGTGCTCTTAGATACCCTCGTTTTCAGTTGCACATGTGTTGTGCTATTTGGCCATATAATAGCACTGCCGTTCTTAGTAACCCTCGTTTTAAGTGTACATGTGTCTTGTCATATGGGCATATGGTAGCATATTACCATTGCTGTTGACAGTTCTCACGTTTTAGCTTTACATTTGCAGTGCTAAATTGTCATTTAATAACGGCGATGCTCTTGAAAATTTTAAAATCTAGTCTTTAGCTTTACATATATTAGGATAACATATATTTTGATTTGGCAAGATTTCAACAAGAAACATAGCTCAAGTAAGCTTTTACAACCGATTAGTTATATAATTTGCCCTATCATTTTTAATCATGTTCTCCACATCTAGATGTATGTTTTTGCAGACAAATGGAGCATCGACAATCATTGCCATCGCCAAAAGTAATCGGAATATTAAAAGTATTAAAAGATGTGTAGCAGTTTCTGGGAGTGAATTCCGTATGACTGTGCAGGAAACTGGATTGACATTTGTCCATGGCTTGTCTTGTTTACGCATAAACTATGCAGGTGTTACGACCGGTGTCGCTATATAAGTTTATTTATAAACTGACACGTTTACTAAACGACGAACTGGTGTAACAGAAAGAATACGCCAGCAACAAACTAGTACAAACAAGTTTTATTTTTATAAACAATTAAATTTATAGCGTAACAAAATAATAACAAATACATCAGACAAAATTTGAAAATGTAAAATAAATGTTAGCTTACAGTATGTCTCTTTAGAAGGTGTCCCTTTAACAGTCTAATAATTAATCCAACGTCGAATAATCCTGAAGATTTCGGTAGACTGTCCTCGTGGAGACGCACAGTTGAAAAAATCCAAACGTAAAACAATACACGAATGTAAATAATGTAATTCCAAATACAACACTTTAATATTTATATCACTATATAATATAGTAAGTCAACGTAAGTTCCAGCACAGAAAGATTCAATATAGAAGCTGCAAGACTTTCCAAACTATATGTCCAAACTCTATATCTATCCAACCTTCCCTTAAATCAGCTAACAAGCCCTTATATAGACCCAAATAATTTCTAGAACACAGAAGCTCTAGAACATTCACGAAACCAGAACATTATCGAAACCCAGTAAAAAAACAAATGAACTTTCTAGCATGATCCTTTTCTTTCTAGCAGTTACGCAAATGCTACGTCATCCGAAATACTTCATGTGATTTGCGTCATCACTACTATGATAAACAACCCCTTGACCTGACTAGCATAACCTTAAACGCTGTGTACTACTGTACATAACACAGGATATTTTTCAAGTCTAAAGGTGTATTTAGAGCTTGAAGTTTTGCTTTCGCATATGGTTCTTCCTACGGACAGCCCACATATACAGGCAGTAAAGATATGTTTCAATCGTGTTTATACAAAATGTAGAATACCTGATCTGTCACTTAGATGAAAGAGTTACGAATACATTCATAAACACCGGTCGACATTTTGACATTAAAACATTCAACCATTTTACGGGTAAATGCATGGTTTACTTTCGAGAAATGCTTTTTTTTTTTGTATAATATGTTCCTTGTTTTTAAAGCGTGGTAGTACTGAGTGATGAAAAAGTACAGCTTTTCTAAATATTATTTTGCCACTGTTTGCTCTTACATCAGTATTCAAAATTGTCTTGTTTTTATCAGTTCAAATGGTTTTCTATTGATTTTCAGCCGATATATTTAATAAATAAGGTGACAGTGTAAGCCCAAAATGTGTAGTCATACTCCCACCTTAACGCAGATAAAAAGAGCATTGACATCTAGAAGGCAGGCAATCGCTTTTAGTAAGTTTAATTCTGTGTTATGTTATGCATACATACGTTCATAAACGTCTTATCTGTAGATGCTAATTTTATACCTGTCCATTCTAAATTGCGTAAGCTAAACCCGTCTATAAACAATGTTTTTCTGTAGTTTACATGCAATTCTAACTATTTCAGTCGCTTCTCTTGGGTCTGCCGATTGCCGTTGTAATGTTTAAAAATAAGTAAGGTTCAGCAAGACGCAGAAAAAAAGCAGCCTGGCGGAAGAGATATATTACCAAATTAAACTAAAAACACATCATTAGTAGTAACCATCATCGTGTATGTAAAACGTATTATGGATTTCCTTGTTGTTTGAGTGAGGTTATGCTTGACTATTATGGAAAATCCTTTCCATTATATCCCAGAAATAACTAGCCTGTATGGTGTAAACTGTCATTACAAGTAATTTATGATAGTCAGTGCAGTACATTATTTTAATTTTGATAATGCTTAGCAGTAAGTACTAGGGCAATGTTGAACACTTTAACCTTATTAGTTTCTTTCATCAATATCTTTAACATTTCAATAAATTAAGATTGTTATTGTACTGACAATGGTGTTGCTCCACACAAACACTCATATGATAGTAGACAGTTGATTATTTAACATTCAATTAGAAATAAACAACATGATAGTTAACTTCATTTTAAAGGTGGTATCCGACAGTTTGTCTATATTATGCACACCTGCCAATATCTAGTCACCATTTGGGGAATTTGATCATACATTCTCTATAAATACATAGTTAGGTCGTTATAAAGAAATTAAAAGTGTACAGAAATATAAAAAAAAAACGTATGGATTAAAATAGGAGAAAATGTCAAATTATCAGAAACCAACCAACCAAATTGTTCCTAAGCATATACTTTTCTAATACCACAAGGGAGTTATACAATATATATATATATATATATATTATAGAGCAATAACCATTTAGCTCAAGCTATTGATGTATCTGACTTTCTAAGGTCTTTATATAGACCTAAATGGAAAATGACCAGCCACTTGCAACCATTTTTTGACAGATCAGAATTATTTGAACAATCTTTATACGGGGCCACCCATAGGACATGAATACCAAAAATCAAGGCTCTAGCTCATGCAGTTTCTGACAAGAAGGTTTTCTAAGTTTTCCTATATAGCCTTATTGCAGCATAAGCTCATGCGAGCTAAAAGAGGTACTTGTGCTACTTTGATAGAAAGGTGCACCTGCAGCTAGACTATTTTAATAGATGACTTGCATATCCAATAAGGTTCAAGATCCACTCAAGACTATAACTGAATGTGGGGAGGTCATTTAACTGACATGATGTATACGGGTCTTTCTAGCAATAACATCTGTTCTCAAACACTCAGAACTAAGACACCTATGGATACATATCTCAACTATGGGGTCTTGGAATACTGATGCCAAATAGAGTAAATACTCCTTAAATTAAGGATCTCTATCATAGATAGAGGCTCCATTTCTATTCTATCAGCCAGGACTGTAGGATACTTCACAACAGCTCTCCAGTGTAATGGTAATGTTCCTTCTCATTGCTGGATACAGCTTCCATATGCCTATTTTCTTTTTCCACATCCCATCTAATCTGTTAAATAATATTTCATTTTAAGTACAAATTAGCTAGCAAATAACTATGGAATCATTTTATTTCAAGTTTTAACTCTTTAATGGTTTTAGACTTAAAGCCTACAGAGTACAATCAAAAACAAGTAACTCCTCCTATTCATTTGGCCCTCACGGTGTGGCTTAAAGTCCATTTAGAGCTAGGACCAGATCTATAATAGCTGGATGTATCTTAAATGACCATGTTGTGTTGCTGTTAAAATTGCTTTGGCCTAGGTATTTTCTATCTAGAAAAATCACTGCTTTAGGCAGGAAGCATTATTTCTAAAAACATGTTCATAATACACATCATTATATCATAACAAAAACCAACTCATTTTCTACTACTAACAAGACAGATTAAACTCTGGTAATATTTTGCCCGAATATATTAAGTCTTTAAGTTTTATAACTTGAATTAATATCTTAAGACTTGCTTCCTTAAAATGATAAAAAAGTAGTATTTACTGTTGTAAAAAGGAGTTATAACCTTTTCTTTTACAAGTATTATAAAAGTTAAAATTGATTGCTTCTTCAAGTCATTGACTTGTAAATGAACATATGCTAAAATACAACAAGTTCAATGAAAAATAACAAGTTAACATAACTTTCTAAGAAATAATATTTCTGTAATTATTAGTATTGCTCAATTATACCTAATTATGAGTATTTAACTAGCAAATGTATAGTCTTGAAACCTTCAAACTGTAATAGTAGCAGCAGTAACAGTGCTAGGGTTGGTTCATATTCTGCTTTGTAATAATCCCCTTCTGTCTTGGTAATTTTTATGTTTATCAACCAGTTTTAAAATATGCATACATGCATGGATATTGGTTGTTAGAAAGATTAAATAATAAAACAAGAACAGTTAGTTTACAAGTGCTAGGGAGGTTAAACACCATGTTACTGCCTTGTTTGTTTATGTCTATTTAAGTAACTGTTTTTTAAAAGAAAAACACCTTTGCAGTAACTCAAAATTGTTAACTAACTAGCTTGCATCCACACAAGAATTAGAACTCTATTAAAAATGAAGGAAAAGGAAATTAAAATAGTCTTGTATCAAGGCTTCGACCAAGACCTCCTGGTTTGTCAGCCATGTGCTTTCTGTATGTACCAGTAATCATATACAACTACGTAACATGTATGCCCGATGTCTTGTTTCGTAGTATATCAATTCGTTTATACGACATACAAATAGATGTCTAAAGTTCTGTCCAAGTAAATACTCAATATTATGGGAATATAAACAAGCATGAATTCTTTCTCCCTGTCTTGTTTATGAATCACCTTATTGACATATAGGTTGATTTTCTGGAAGTTCAAATTATCTAACAATATGTTTCCGTATAATAAGTAATATACTTTTAATAACATAAAATCTTCTGTGCATATGGTGTTGACAATACGCTTTGTTGTTTATACGAGGGGTGTTCGGGAAGTTTAAGGACTTTTACTATATATGTGTTATTTATGGTGCATTTGTCTCCATATTTCACATAAATATATTTCAATATATGCCTTATGTTAAATATCCCGCTCATTAGCAAATATGTGTAAATCCCGCTGACAACTCGTGTCTATAGTAACCGCATAACGCATACCCGGAGCACTCCGGTTTTTTTTGTTATTATATTTATGCTATCAACATATTTAATTGCTAATACATTACTTGAAATACAGTCGATAATTTCGCCAAAACGCACGAGCGTCATAAACAACGTCAACGTCATTTCCGGCAATTTGTACGCGCATATAATCAGAATTGTTTGAATGTCAACGATTCTAGCACAACGAGCATTTTGCAATTCAAGAAAAAAAAATACGTCAATTGGCGACGTTGAAGTCGGGGCGATAATTAAGTTTTGCGTCGGGATTGAAAAGACGCCCACGGAGACCTATATAATGATCCAGGCATCAAGTACAACGAAGAAATGTTGCAGATCTCTTGAATTTAGATGGCACGACATGTTCCGCTACGGAAGGGAGGCGATAGAGGACGACAAGCGATGCGGCCGACCATCCGTGGTAAAAAGTGGCGTTAAAGACAAGGTTCGGCAGCTGTTAAACGAAGATCGACGACGCACAGTTCGGGAAATGTCTTCAGAACTCGGAGTTTCAGTGTCCACCGTCCATGGCTGCCTTAAAGAAGACAACATGTCAAAAGTTAGTGCGAGGTGGGTTCCGAGACTACTCAAGAGTGATGAGCGCGAATGCAGATTACGCTGTTCCCACGAGTTCGTCCAACGCGTTGAAAGAGAGGGGGTTGCATTCCTAGATAGAATTATAACGACAGACGAAACATGGCTTTTTCACTTTGACCCGGAATCGAAGCAGAAACCGTCCATCTTGAAAACTCCCGGAAGTCCTCCACCAAAGAAAGCACGTGTGCAGAAAAGCGGCGGGAAACACATGTTTGTGTGTTTCATGGACAGGCGGGGAATGCTACTGCAGCACCGAATCCCGGAAGGACAGACAGTAACCGCGGATTATTACTCAAAGGTAATATATGAAATATATATTTTTTTTTAAATATAATATTTTTATAAATATATATATATGATAAAACATTTTTTTTTCGCCATGATGATTTACACTTTATACGCTATTCATAGAAATCGTAAAATTGTCTAATTTCAGGTTCTACGGCGCGATCTCGTCCAAGCTATAAGGAAGAAGCGCCCTCGACCGAGTAATACTACATCAGGACAACGCCCCCGGTCACCGTTCTCAGTCTACTCAGTTAGAAATCAGCATCCTGGGATTCGAGACGCTGAAACATCCGCCCTACAGCCCGGACCTCGCGCCCATGGATTTTCGCGTTTTTTTTCCGGAAATCAAAGCCCAGCTGCGCGGTAAACGTTTTGATTCCGGAATGTATCTTCAAATCGAAACACAGAGATTAGTTTCGACATTCAACACTGCCTGGTATGAAGACACATACGACAAATGGGTCAAGCGACAAAGAAAGTGCATCGCGGTTAACGGCGATTACGTTGAAAAATGAGCCAATATGACGTTTTATGAATGATAACGTTAACATTTTAGCACCGATATGACGTTGGCGTGCTCCGGGTATGCTTTGGTGTATGTTTTGTATTATTTGTAATGTACTTACTGTTTTATGTACATTTTTGTAATTTTCACAGCTGGCTGTAAAAGAATTGAATTTTGTAAATGTGTTTTTCTTATCTTTAAATTCATATTATTTATTAAAATACAGCAAAAGTCCTTAAACTTCCCGAACACCCCTCGTATGATTGTATCTCCGCAGCTGCTCACTGCATGAGTTTCTAGTGCTATTTGGATAAGAACGTTCAAGAGTTGAGGCTTTCCAGCTAATCTGCACTGCCCTTGTGTCTCTACCTAAACATAAGTCTAGGTTTACCTCCACTAATAAATAGCTGGAGTTGCCAAAATGATCATAACTGTGTCTAAACACGTTCCTAATTTTATCAACTTACAATGGAGGTTAAGCTTTGGATTTTTAATCCAATAGAAATTTTACGATTTTTAAGATTTAAAGATGCAATCAGTCAATGGGTTCAGAAGCGATGAGGTTATGTCTTTATATTATCATTATTATTATTATTATTATTATTATTATTATTATTATTATTATTATTATTATTATTATTATTATTATTATTATTATTATTATTATTATTATTATTATTATTATTATTAATGTCTTCTATTCTTCTTGCTGCTGTTGTTGTCTTTAATTATCGCAGGTATTGGAATGACTTTATTTATGAAAATGATTCAACAGCAGTTTCTTCAGAAATTGGATTTATGGAGGGCTCTGTCCGTGTATGGTAACTTTTGCTTTATATTACTCTGTTTTAGCGGTGAATGTTTGCGAAAAATTGCCACAATATATCGTTCTCATTGGGCATATTCTTGGTTTACATGGAGTCCAGGATGCTTTATTGGTACAAAACTTAGTTTGCTATCATGCAAGTAGGAAATACAATTTTCCCGCCAAAACTGTCTTAAACTGTAAGATAACTTATATTTTTGATAAGATGGGGTTGTGGTATTATTGACAGTTCTGGTTATGCTATGGCAGTCTTACACCTGAATAAAGTTTAGAGCGCTAAGAAATAAATTGTTTGAATTTGTTAGAAATGCATCCACAAGAGTTGGTTAACACGTGTTCATGAACTATGGCGGTTCCTTAAATTATTGTTTAAGTTTACTAGCTCAAAAAGTTTAAGAGTGATTTAGTTTTTCATTCCGACAAGTCACAGTTTTAATCTCCGACAACAACACAGTAATCAAACGTCAAATGCTTTTCCAAATGGGATTATAAAAACACCGCTGTTTTGGGCAGTGCTTACTGTTTTCAATGCGGCGTTTGCTACGCCAATTAGTTATCAAGCTACAAACCTTGAACTGGCGATTCTGTTTCGCTTTTTTCAGTTGTTCAATTGTTCTTCCAAGCGGACATTTAACTACAACTCTTAGAGGTGAAACAGTTAGTTCCTGGCTACCGTCGAGATGATGTGAGAAAACAATATCAATGGTATGTAATCTAAGCTACGTATACCTTCCCAATAGGTTTTCAGATAGGGAATGTGTGTGGAAGATGGGGATTGTCTTCATTTCCAGATATTTAGTTTTTCATGAATACTTTGTAGTACTTCTGTTGCCAATTTTAACTTTGTTGATATACAGTTAATGTAAACTATACAATAAGTTAATTACAAAATGCGTATGCCATACTATATTTTTCTTGAATGTGTATGTTGTTATACAACTGTGTGTTTGCTGCTTCAAAACCCGTTACCATGCTTGACTTTAATTGTGGAAATACAAACATACATAATTTTACTTCACACACTTTGTGACACTAGAATCGTAAGCAGCCAAACCGTTATGAGAATAATAAATAGGGGCCCAAAGGTAAATTTAACCAGCTCTAGAGAAAGAATACAAAGTGCACGCAAATTAAAAAATCACAGAGACGAAACATTTCAAGAAAAGAAAAAAATGGTTCTTTCACTATATATTTCAGGCTGAACAACAGTATTTCCATGATTGTTTGCTTGGTCTTGCATACACCGAGGAGATGTGTAGAAAGTGGTGTAGGACGGACATCGGCATTGTTCACAGAAAAACGTCCATCGAGTTACGGGGAGTTTTGGAATGTTTAATTGACTCGGAGAAATACACAATTGAAAGAAAGGGATGGTTATCAGCCGTACTAGATCACACCTGCCGCAGACACCCGGCTTGTAACGAATTTATTGTACATTTTCTAGAAAAACTGCCTTGTACAGGCATTCAGAAGCGAACTGACATTCTTAAGGCCGTATGCCAAAAATCTGATTTCGAGTTTGCCAAGATATTTGTAAAACCTTGGATGCGCACTTTTCGTCGTTTCGAGGAGATGGACGCGTATTGTTTGTTTTTGTTACTTGAAAATGTCTGTGTCTTTCATCATGAGGGGTCCCCAGCTAAACAGGCTCTCTACCAAGATCACATTGGAAAGGTCAACACATTTTCTTGTTTAACTTGCTTGTACAATCAAAACTTGCGGTTAGTAAATTGTATGATATCAACCTCGTTTGAACATACATTATGCATTATACGTCTTTTATTTATCTCTGGTTTAACTGTCGAAAGGGTCAGACGTATCCCTAAGATACGCCCATCTTTATGTTAGAATAAATAAGTATACCGAAATAGAACTACAGCCGACCTGCACGGTGATGATAGAGAGCAAAACTACAAATACGGAATGCTTATCAGCACTTCATGTGTAGTACGCAAATTACATCGATGAATTCAGTACTTTTAAATACATTGCAAAATAACAAAATGGCGAACCCGTGTAATCATAACAATAAATATGAACCTTTACGCACACTCGTAATGTTTACAAAACTTGCATTATATTATAGTTTTACTCATGATTATAATGTTAATAACGAAATAGTAAATCAATTCAGATTCGGAGAATAGCAGAGTCATGTTTGCATGAAGATGTAAAGGACATGACCAAGGCTGATAGAGACACGTGTCTACAAGCTGTCATCAACGGCTTGGCACTTGTTCGTGGAAGGGATGCTGACGAGGTCATTCACAATATAGAGGAGGTAGGACCATAAATAAAAGTGTTCAGTCATATATACCTGAATTATGGTTTGGTTTGTATTATAAATAAATAGATGCAATAATATAAATGTTATATTATATTTTCTGATTATGTTCTTTTAGATAATATACCTGACCAGCAGAGATATACAGATGACACAAGATATTCTTGCTCGGCGGTCTGATTTGAAGAAGACAATTAATGCATTTCAGCAGGAGGTATATATGATTGCGTGATATATTTATTTGTCGCACATTGATTTAAAATGACATTGATACGTTAATGTTAACTGTACTGCAATATTGTGTGTATATAATAAATTCACTTAAACTAAAGTATGTGTCATTACCCATGTTGACGTTAACAGCATATACAACTTTAGCATTCCACTGAGTGAGATTGTATAATTACAGCATTCTGTGTCTTACTTTAATTTCTGTGTGTATTATAAAATGCATCTAAGAATTAAGCAAAACAGTGATAAATTGGTTGTAGGTGATTCAGTCTGTGTCTGACTTTCTTCACAAGAAACCCGTTAGCGGTGCAGGTTTAGTAGTACCCAGTTACACTCTGAGCGTTGAATTGGAGCTTACAGAGGCCAAAGGCTCTGCAATTGACGACCGCACGTCAGAGGATTGGGTAACTATGTTTACATAAACATGAATATTAATAACTAACCGCACGTGCAAAGATAATATATAAAGAACACACATGTCATCAGTAATTATGATGTGAAATCTATACGTGTTTACTTAACAAATACAATGTGTAGTGTGCACGTGTGTGTTTATGAACACTGTGTTATGGACAAAACCATTACACAAATAAAAAACTCAACACACTTTACAAGAAATATAACTGTATCCAATAAACACAAGTTAACAGACTTCACAAGATTTACAAACAATATGACATAACATATGAGCAGGAAAATATTTTATATTGTATTATTTTAATTAAATAAGTTAAGTTTTTAAAGACCTTCAAGTAAACGTGTAATTATTGGTGGTGTATTATATAATACTGGTGTATTACTACCTGCAATTAAAAGGCAGTACACATTATATTCGTAGGTTAACATAATATGTCAAGAAAGACAAAATGTTGACCCACATACAAAATGTAACCGTGAATGTGTAGGTCCCTTTGTCCCAGTTTGTAGACTTTTAACAGCACGCAAGTGATAAGGGTTATGAATGAATCATTTGGCGCCAATCAAAGTCAGTCGAGTGTAAACGTAACTAAATCGCAAGCATTTATACAGACTGAGTACGTTAAAATTTGCCAAAAATGTATTTTGTCAACATTGTCTTATATAACCTTAATTTATTTTGCACCACCATGCAATCACATCAGTCAAATACAACGTAAAGCTCGTTTTGCCTTCCGTTATGCATGTTGATAACACTTGCACAGCCATGCAATTATGAATTGTCTGACTTTTCTGCTTTCATCATTTGACACTGAAGCGTTTGAAAATCATAGTTGTCAATCTACTTGTGTACTCAGGCCCAGTTGACTGAAGAAATTATAGAAGATCAAATGGCTGCCGTGAAAATAGAAGATTTGTTTAGACATCAGGTAACCACTCTGTCTCTCACTCATTAGTTCTCTTTATTTCTCCATCTCTCTCCATCTCTCCTCTCTCTCTCTGTCTCTCTCTCTCTCTCTCTCTCTCTTTCTCTATCTCCAGTCGAAAGCGGTGCTTCATGAACATTTACCTCAAAGAGGGGCAGGCGAAAGGAGTTTAGAGGACTATACATCATATTCGTTTACTGAAGTACAGATTTTAAGTAGCAACAATAGGTTACAACTCTTTAAAACCATTTTAAACACCAGCGTCCTTCTCAAATGTTAACTGACATTTCCAAGGCGGTAACTGTTAAGTGTGCTTATTCATTTATAGTTAACTAGAAAACGCAAGATTGGAGGGTATAAACAGTTTACCGAAAAATGTAGCATCGTCTCTCGGTAAGTTTAGTTGACGAAAGTTATTTAATCACATTCACCTAAAAAGTTAAAGTCATGCAATACTTTCATTTTATTGAAAATAAAAGGAAATGCGCATTTACATTACATATTTGTTAAACATTAGACAAATACATACGGTTATACCAAATACACAGGAAATGCCACAATAGTTTTGGTTATTTTGTTGTTCCATTGAGCTGCAAGAAGTTCAAGTGGTAAGTTTCTTTTAATTATCTGTTTTACGCAACCACTCAGATTATTTCAAAATAGTTTTAAAAGGAAACAGGTTTGAACAAGCAAAATTGTCTCTCAATTCTCAATTCTGAACACTTGATGATGTGCCACAAATTGTTGTTTTTCCAATAATTTATTTTCTACTATAAAGGTCATATCAGTTCAGAGAAAACATGTAATATCGTAATTTGAATCAGTTGCTATTGCCATAAATCTATGTGTCACTTATTATAAATTATATTTCAGACCGGTCCGCGTCATTACCAGTTGGTTAAAGATATCGTAGACAATGGATTTCAATCGGGATTGGATGAGCTATTTAGTCAAAAGGTAATCAGTAGCACAGGTAGCAACTATATACTTTTATATCTCTAAAACAAATGGCAAATTTCAACTATCTATTTCAATATGTAAGCAGGGTGATTAAATTCATATAAAGCTTAGGAATAGACGTGTTTATGATAGGCTTCACGTGTGAACTAGTATAGATAATATGTATATTGAATGTTAAAACTTAATTACACAGATGGGCACCATGTCTATTACAGTTGCATGTTTACACTTCTGTACATGCATGCGTCAAGTTATACGTCCTTTTTCATTGTGGTACAGGGTTGCAAGCCTTCAGGTTAACCGTTGTTCTGGCTTTTTGCGGACATTAAGAGTTAAGTCACTCATTAGTATAGTATATACGTATTCGTGTTATATTTGTATGAAACTCGTGCATCCGTGATCCATGTTTTGTGTGCTTGCACTTGACTTCATTAAAGTATAAGGAAACCACAATGACGAACGGTATGAAAATAGTACTCACATATTGAACTCGATATGAATAATCACCCATAGCAATTGGGAGTAATTATCATACGGCCAAGTAAAACTTCATTAAGTGTGTAGACATGGGGTCACGACTAGTCTTAACGAAACAAAAGTATTATTAGATCTAGATGTTCTTGTACACGTTTGCTTTTTCTCCGTCTAACTATGAGTTTGAAATATAATTTTAAATGGACTGTTTATCAAACACATGGGTATTCATTGCCATCAGCGTCATAATCAGACTATATAAAAGAAATACTTTTACAGTAAATTCAGACTCTTTATTTTGATCTTTATTATATGATATATAAAAAAAAGATATAATAAAGAGAAATGACATAGTCCTATTGGCATTACAGCATATATACCTAAATTAAAAAACAACACCAGAACAGCACAGAGGTGTTCCCATGCATATCAAGTACCGAATTGCCTCATGAATAGAATCAGGATTTTATTTTTCCTCTTAAAATTGCTTAATTAAAGAGGTGTGGATGTACATATACAGGCGTATACATTTTGTTAGTAATAATCTGTATGATCTAATGTTACGGTACTTCTTAACAGTTTAGAATAAATTCGATATGACAAGCGAATGTTTCATTGAAAGCTTGCACTTTATGTTAAATGTACGAGATTTTATGTTAATATAACGTATTATTTTAAATTTTAAGTATACTTTCCTGACATGATGATGGCAGACATAACGTGGATCAGGCTTGTTTGTCAGATGATATAAATGTCTTTGTCACGATTTACGAAAACAATCGCGTTCATAAACGACCGTGATGGTTTGTAATCAAACTCGATTTGATAACAAATAATGATAAATTGATAAGGGTGAAGGGAAACATATTTGAAGAATAAATGTATATATTTTTAAAAATAAATGTATAGATCCGATCTTTAATTTACCTCAGCGTGTATTCCTTTTTCTTAAAACGCGTATTGGGGGAGACTTGAATCTGATTGTTAAAACGTCCGTTTTGGAGCCTAGTTTTGTAATGTTATCTCCACGTTTGTGAAAGCCAATCGGTCAACCCTAAAGAAGATACGGTGGGCGATTTTAGCGTCCTAAAATTGTGTTGGGTGGGGGTTGGGGTCCAAATACAAGGGTTATTATACTGGGATATATTTATAAATGTATAGACCACATATTTCTAGCTTCATTTTAATGTAAGACAATCCGTACCACAAACATATCCAAATTTGTGAAAATAATGACAGAATATGGTATAAAAAGTCAGATCTTTTGAAAATTATAGCTTTCCGGTTTCCTTGTGATTAAATTTCCCGTCGTCTTGGTATTAAACACAATATTTGTGTCAATTTTAAAAATGAATTTCTACTAACATGATTACATAACTGTACATACATACATACATACATACATACATACATGCATACATACATACATACATACATACATACATACATACATACATACATACATACATACATACATACACACATACATACATACATACATACATACATACATACATACATACATACATACATACATACATACATACATACACACACATACACACACACACACGCACACACGCACGCACGCACGCACACACACACACACACACACAACACACACACACACACATACATGCATACATACATACATATATACATACATACATACATACATACATACATACATACATACATACACACACACGCACGCACGCACGCACGCACGCACGTACGCACGCACACACACACGCACGCACGCACGCACGCACGTACACACACACACACACACACATACACACACACACACACATGTATACATACATACATACATACATGCATACATACATACATACAGACAGACAGACAGACAGACACACACACACACACACACACACACACACACACACACACACACACATACGCACGCACACACATACATGCATACATACATTTTCTATTTCTATATACAGATCTGCGAATCTTTTCCGGCATCGTCGCATGATTGCACAACTTTAGAGAAGACTGCATATATCTACTTTCAAGTTGCAGTTTACTATCTGGAGAATGCAAACATTGGAAATGATGTTGTGTGTTCTTTACTGGAAGCACTGATCGTAAGACAATCAATCGTTATTATGCATAACTGCTAAGATCAATAACGAATACAATCATAGTGCTATAAGTTCAATGTGATGTCGCTGCATCAATGTCCAATCAGCACTGCGTGTTACAAAGTTCCTTCCTAATATGTTTAGTTGTACCTGCACTCAGTGGTTAGCCAGTAAGTACTAGCCCGCATAAAGTATTGACTGATGGACGGCAATATTTTACTTGTAACACTGTTGTCTCGTTATTTTGTATCTCCTAAACACATTTACCGGTATTTTACGTAAAGTCAGCCTATTTATACTAGCAGAAAGTTCAAACCAGTATGACGTGGTACTCCGTTCATATAGAACAAATGTCTTTTTAATGCATGTTTTAGTCGCCTAATGCGACGTCCGATGAGATGAAAAAGGAACATGTTGCTACGTTGGAAAATGCTTTAAGCAGACATGGACCTGCGTGTTCGCTGCAGGAAACACTGGACAATGAGGTATCTATTTCTTAAGTTATAGATAGATAACTAATAAGTCTCAAACAGTTGTTTTTTCGTGAACATAATAAAACATAACGTTGTCATCGTTGCTGTTAGTGGACATACAACTAATTTCAGAACATGTTTTGATATTGTGTCTGTTTTCACTTGTTTAATTGTGCGTTTAATTTTTATAATTCTACATCTGGCTGATCTCGTTTCTTTTCTTAGAAGAAGTCGAACTATTTCAAGGTGTGTCACCAAGCTATTCTCACAGTGGAGAATGACTTAAGACAGTATTGCAAGGAGAAGATGGCTATGATTCACAGAGAAGTCAAACAAATGTTTCCGAGGTTGAGCTTATGTCAACTGACTGCGAGAGACGGCACGGATAGAGTGAGTTATCACCCACCAGCCGAAATCAAGTTCAAACATGACTGTAAGAAAGAATGCAACACTTTTTTGCGTGTTGTTCTGAGCAAACGATCAGCTTCATGCACTGTGACACCGCAGAAGATGTTTACAAATGTGAATCCACGAGATTGCCTGGATAATGAATGGGAATTTGCAAAATTGTTTTTAGAACCATGTATGCACATATTTCATGGCTTCGAAGAATTGGACACATTCTGCCTTCTAACGTTGCTTGCCAATATTCAAATGTTCGATGAAATTCAAAGTGAAACAGAAACATTACTGAGGAAAGTATGCAAGGTAGGACACTCGTCAATGCGTGAGATAAAATACAGGCTGTAAAATATGCAAGCAGTATGATTATGAAATCATTTGTTTTCAGTATTGCAATATTAATTATGTTTGGTGTTCATGCAAGGGTGGTGTCCTTAGCCTTGTCAATTTCCTAAATTTGTTCTGAATAAAAAAAATCAAATGCTTTTTTATGTTTGCTTTAGACTTGTCCAAGCAATTGCAGAAAAAGGAAAGAAAACACGAAAACATGAGTGTTTACGTTTGAGTGTATTGTTAAACGTTAAGAACAATGTATTATATACTAGTTTAACAGCCCAAATAAATGGCAAACGCCCCCTCCCTCCCCATACAGAATCAGCCATTGGATAAGTATTTTTTTCCTATACTTATATGTTCAAGTACCAGCACTAGAACTACCCTAAATATAATAGATTGTACGAATATAGTGATTCATTGTTGTATTAAAGAACACTATATGAGGCAGTTTTTTTAACATCCATTTTGTATTTATTTATACACGAAATCATATATTGCTAATAAGACTTTGCATCATAGAATATATATGATGCATTTTACATTAGTTGACACAGTGCAACCTATGGGAAGATATAAACTATTTTCTTGAAATATATAGGCAAGAGATCTCGCATTAATCGTGCTGGGAAGTTCAAAGCAAGAACTGGCGAAGCAAACAATGGAAAGTTGTGTTGAAGGGATCGTCTTCGTTCTGGAGAAATGCATATTTCCAGGAATAATAAGACAGGTACCTTAATATCTGTTTGAGCAACTCTTAAGTATATGGCAAATAATCATAAAACATTGCCCATTTTTTTCAATTCTAATAAACAGACCATTATTCTATATAATATAAGCTTCTGTCATTGTTTAAATGGCTTATATGTGTAAGGGTGTGTACTGTTTTAAGGCGTTTAACTTGAAAAAGAAATTACCACTTCTAACACATTAGTGCTGAAATAATCAGAAATATCGAACTTAATATAGACTAGTTCATAGTGAAGATATGCTACTATGAACCATGATTTAACTGAAAAAAAAAGTTTACATTTTTACACGCATACTTTGTGCTTCAGATTAAAGCCAAGACACATGTCACGGTGTTGCCTTTATCCGACATAGGACCTTTCATAGATTTCACACGGCAGCAGCGTATTCAAAAGTTTTACGAAAAGGTAAGCAATTTCTATCTAATGATTTTACATTGAGCATCTCGAGTAGCATGCAGCCTTATGATAATGATGATTATGATGATGATAATGATGATGATAATGATGATAATGATGATGATAATGATGATAATGATGATGATGATGACGACGACGACGATGATGATGATGATGATGATGATGATGATAGTGATGGTGATGACGATGATGGTGATGATGATGATGAAGATGATAAAAAATATGATTATTGTGATTATTGAGATGAACTAATTGTGGAATCAAATTATGCTAACAAACGTCTTAAGCTAAGAAGTATAGAATCCAAAAAGCAATGCGTCTAACATTATAAAAAACATTCAAAATGATGTCATAATATACCTTCAAAATACTTGGTAAAAAAATCAAATTACTTGCTAAAAATGACTTAATTGCAACCATAGAACACTAAAGGTACAAGCAGGGATGTAACTTGCGATGGTAATTGTTAGTTTAAATTGTTTATGATTAACCTTTATTTGGGAGATTTCTAAAGGCAATTTTACATGCAAATAGTGTCTCCCCATGTTTTTGAAAAAAAAGAATCAATAAAACTATTAAACGTACGTCAATGACCATCGTCTGTGTAGTTCCTAATACCATTTCCCTGTAAGCGAGTATATATCAAACTTTTCTAATGTTCTATAAGTACAGCTTGTGACTAATAAAATACATGAGAGGTGTGATTTGTGACTTACATACTGGCATGTTTTTATCTAAACACTGCATTGTTCGTTTTCTTTAAATCATGGTACTTATGATATCATAGAGCTGTTGTTTATCTGTTTATTGTAACGCTTGGTAATGAGTGTGGACGTGGCCCTGAATATCTTGCTATAAAAGGAGCAATTTGATTGGTATTTCATTCAGAGAAGTTGTGAATCAGGCAACAGAGAGACCTTCTAATGACGATCTGTATAATGAATCTTGGGTACATTTGTGAAAGCTAGTGTTTTTCTCGTTTAAAATCTGGAAACATGACGTAAAGCAGGACCCTGTTTGTGTTATGATATGCAACGCTGCGGTACAGTAGAACTAGTGATAATATTTGGTGTGAATCCCATTCTAAAAGAATAGAGAAGGTAGCAGTTCCAAAGATTCATAACTGAGTCGGTAAAATGATGATGCTTGAAGTTTGTTGATATTTACTTCTTTTCATGTTCAAATACGTAAAGGACTGCACTACCTGATTTTAAAAGAATGCTTCTAGTACTTACATGCATTCTTACATCTAAATCCACGCGCAACATGTAACGTTTAAAAACGGCCACAATGGCAAATGTGTGCTGAGAACGGACTCCATGTATGTTTATTTAGACTTGATAGGTCAGAAAGAAATATTCTGAAAATCTTTGGACATTGTTCGAATTTAGAAGCACCTATTTTCATTTTTAATATATGCCTAAGTCAAGGTGTGTGAGGAGCGGTCGGTGTGTTATGGGTGATGGGTAATTTGGAAAAAAACTAAACTGTTTATATGTTCATATATTTTATAATCTCAACCTCAATTGGTGTACATCTTTGACAAATAAATGAAAACATATTGATATAGCGATGTCAGGTTTAACTACAATAGACAAATCAGAAAAAAACATCTATAAATATTTGTTTATATACTCTGCATATATTTCATAAGCTGTTAAATTTGTTTGTAGAGAAGCATTCCAGACGAAAACGAGTGTAACTGGTTGAGAATTTGCCTTGCCATGAAATCCATTCAGCCTTCGCTGGTGTCCATTGTAGAAAAGACAATGAAAGACCTTCAAACAGATATGAAAGAAACATTTGGACGAACGCTCTGCAAGGAGGCAAATAGTGAAGATATCGAAAGAACAGATGCCATCCCGTATGCGAGATTCAAACATACGTGCAGTGTAATAGGCCATCTTGAATGCAACTCCGTTTTGAACATAATCAAGAACCTCACATTAAAGTCTTCTGACTTTTACAGGATGGTAGGTGACACTGATCCCCAAAAGTGGTTTAGCACACCTTTTGACTTGACACGCATATTCCTAAAGGAATGGATGAAACAGGAAATCAAGCAGTTGGAAGACTGTGATCTCGGCTCACTTTCCCATCTCATTAAGCAGTGTCAACCACTGAGAAAATTGTTTGTTGTTAAACAGGAGAATAAGGTAAGAGAGACAAAATATGAATTTTGAGGCTCAGTGCTAGACCGCTCCATTTTACGCGAATGTACGTGTATATCACTCATACGTTAAGTTTGTGGTTAGCAATGCAATTGTAAAAAAAATCATATCGTGTACTGCGTATAAAATAATATAATACGCGAAACTATAGGCGGGAATCAGTGCAATGTCTTTGAGAAAATCCAAGGCCCGCAAGGCTAGGTCCTTATTGGTTTAAGTATATTACTGGTGGAAATATTCCGTAAAGGACATGGACAATGCAATATCCCTTAAACTCATAATGTAGGTAGCTATTTTAATTTTCCAATAATCGATTAATTTTATTATAGCTGTAATAAACACAGCACATTTTCTTTTTAAGTTAAATCAAATATACCGGACGAGTTTTAACATGTTCTTCTTTTGTAAGAAAATATTAAAATGCTTACTAAATTGTGTTGTTTTAAACATTTTAAGGTACACAGTAATGTGTTGTGTGTTGTGTTGATTGTTAAAATCATTCTTCGGCAAGATTTTGAACACTTATAGGGTGAAAAGGATCTGATGAGCCCTGTGAGAGCGGTGAGAAACAGAATAATGCACTGCTCTTCAATGGAGATAAGCCAAAAGGAGATGGAAGATGACATAGACGTGATCCTAGACATGTTACGGCACCTTGAACACGTGCAGGTGGGGAACACGGTGACAGATGCAATAAAAGCCATAATGCAGGTAAGAGCGGATGTCTAGTAAGAGTTACCATTTTCAATTTGTACGTAGTCTCATATATATTAAAGTTATAGTGCTAACACTCATGGGAGTCAGTTTTACAAAAAAAAATATTCTACAGATAAAGACAGGCGAATTGAAGCTTCTCCGTCACGAAGAAATCCAGATGCTTCAAGAAGTCAAGGCTGGTTTAACTATGAAACGAACACAACATGAAGTCTTGATGAAGAGGTTAAGTCAGGTACAGATTACTTTAAAAAATACGGAATGATGTAAGGAAGAACAGCGCAACCTACGCAAACAAATCACACACAGATACATATAAAAAGGGTGATTGTTCTCCATAAAATAAGCGTGGTTGCTTACAAACATACCAAACCAGTTGTTTCAGGCAGGCATATAATGTTCAAGTTGTCAAAAATAATAACATAATGATTTCCTGAAGCATATTTCTTAGTATTCTAATCTCAACGTTTTTCTTTCTAATGCGTAACATGTTTATACATGTTTTTTATCAATTCATATATGTTTTTTGTATAGAAATGTAGAATAATCATTAATTTGGCTGGAATTTGCGGACGAAGTCGCAAATGAACACATACGTTACACATGTGCATATCATATAGGTAATGACTTAAATTTGCTTGAAAAAAGACCTGTACATTCGTATGGGTGTTAGGGCAAACTTGAAAATCATATACCAGGCTCGACGCCAAATCTACTACTAGTTTATGATATGATATTATTGTGTAAGGGCATCGTGATTGTTTAAACATTGAAGTAAAATACTATATATAACCAGAATATCACCAAGCTGGAAGAGGCTCTACGGTTTCCAAAAAGTAGCTTCTCGGGTAATATTGTTGAAGGTAAGTTTGCATTTTGTACATTTTTTTGCATTTTTATTTGAAGGAACGAAGTGATTTCTATAGCCAATATGTCATAACATAAAAAAAAAAACAATAACTAGTAATCGACAAATGTCCAATCCGCACCAGCATTATATACCTTGATATCATGAAGTTCAGCGTTTCAAAGTGCATTAGGCGTCTTCCATTTTTGTCTTAAGCACGCATTAGAAGAATCTGCAGACGCAAAATTGTAAACATTGTGAACAAAAAATCACAAAGTGAACAACATGACATTGCACATTTAAAATTCGTCCAGTGCTATGTAGGCATTGGTGCTACAAGAATATGATTGAATAAATGAGTTCGTGATGAGTGCATATTTTTTCCGGTGTATGCTAAATAGCTGTCGTTTTAATGACCATTTTTTGTCGATTCGACATCTGTCAAACATAAAACACCAACGATTTTAAGTATTGAATATACTGTGTACTGTGAGTTATATATATATATATATATATATATATATATATATATATATATATATATATATATATATATATATATATATATATATATATATATATATATATATATATATATATATATATATATATACATAGATAGTTAATAAAATAATAATAATATTATTAAAAAATAAAACAAACATGAATAGTTTTATGATTAAGGCGGTTGTTATGAATTTAATACGATCTCTCAGGTACACAGGGACGTCTAAATTTAAATTAATGTGTATACGCAATCTGTAGTGATGCTAATATTAGTAAATACATTAGTAGATACAGAATTATAATTAAATGTTGTCTTTATGTATTGCCGTTAAACACACCATCAGATCCAGTAAACTGTTCGTTTAAAGAATACTTGTTCCAGCTTGCATCCAACTAATAATTAAATAATTCATTTTGTTGTATGTTTAGGAGACGAATCTGGAAATGGAAGGGCGACTGAGGTAGGTCATCCGTGCTCTTGTGTAAACCTTAGATATGACGTAATTGTATGTTTGTTCTTTCTTTGTCATATTGAGACAATTTTGGTCATATTTGTACGTCTTATTATTGTTGGAGATATGCCATCGATGCCCGTCCACCCCCCATCCAATCCCCAATCCCCACCCCTCTGGAAGACCCCCCCCGAACTACAATAATCTCTCACCGAATTAAACTCACTAAGTGAGTGCGTAAGAAGTTTCAGGTCGGTGTCTTTTAATCATCTTTCATTTCGCGGAAAATTCATCTATACGATTAACACCAATTTACTGTCTCAGTAACGTTTCTGATCTCTTTACAAAATGTATCAGAAATGTATTGCTGATGGTTACAATCAAAAGCTGTACTACTCTGTACTGCCCAATGGTTCCTTTTACGCTTAATAAAACGTGCACTGCTTTTAAATTAAGACATGACCGGTCATGTTGTTGAGACAATGTTAGTACAGTTACATAAAACACCCCTCTTCTCATTGTCACTTTATTGCATGTCATTTGCGAAGAAATCATATGCTAATTTTCGTCTTCTTCTCCTACTAGATAAACACAATACAGTTTCCCTCGAAATGATAGAGCGTACATGTAAACGAGTTAGGCGCATATCTCCTAATATACTACTACACGTCAGTCCATTCGTCCACATGTAATGTATATTAACACAATTAAGTATAAATTGTGTTTAAATAAACTTACTTCTGTATTCTACATAAACACACTTAACACCCCATTTGGTTTATTGCCATTTCGTGTATTAAGTTTTGATCATTATTCCAAGTTGGCCTGTTTTGGACAAACCTACTAATGACAAAGGGTCTAACTATATAGTAGATTAAAGTCAATTAAACCCCCCTGTTCTTTATATCACATGAGTTTATTCTTTTATTGCGAAATGTACAAAATATGTAAATGTCTTTCTAAAAAAAAACATAAAAACATACACTTTCAAGACGTTTATAATTAAAGTATAATTGGCATATATAAATTGTGATATATCATAACGTCCTATGACAATTGCAACATATACCAAACACTGAAAATACATATGAGCAATTTGTTCATTCTTTTTAAGTTTAATGAAATAAGGAATTCACTCTGTTTTAACTGATACATCAAAGCTAAAAAGTTACCACTTAACTTAAAATTGTGACTAACATGGATTTAAATTGTTTGTTGGTAATAGTGACTGAAGCGTAAAAGCCATCATATTAAGAAATGAAGCTGACTGTAATTCACCGTCGGTGGAAACAACATTAATTGATTTTATATATATAAGAATTGATATGTAAATACGATAACGTGTTTAAATAACATTTAATTTCGGAATCTTCAAGGCGTCCATTGCAAATGTCAGTCCATTTCAAATTTACAAATTAATTTAAATAACCTATTCACTCAGTGATTAAGAATTTCCATCAACGTATTTAGAGTGATATGGACGTTGCATTCTGTGTCGTTGTTCTTTTTGTTCTTTAAATCTCTCCTGCTTACATTGCATTGTATGGTTGTGAACTATGTTTAAATCGGTTTTGACAATGGTAGTTGAGTGAAAAAAAACGTTATTATTACCGCTTATGCATACATGGGGCAATGATCTGACGTGATTTACTTATGTGTATATAAACTAAATGTTGGTAAGCAAGTATATTTGTGACCGAGCTGTGTGTGAATAAAGCATGTATTCAAACGTAATGAACATGCACATGCTATTCTATTGGTTTTCCAAAAATTGCGGAATAGCCGATAGTCGTTTATGCATGAAAAAGTAAAATGGTTAATTATAAGCCAAATACATGTTGTTTTCAGACCAATACACGGGAAGTTGATAAACACTTAGATTTATGGTGTAGATGCGCGCTTGCCTTGAAGTACCTTCATTACGTGTGGTTGCCTCTTGTCGAGAAAGTAATGAATCGCCTATACAAGAAAACCTCACGCCGATCTAGACGTAAGCTCTGTCCAAAGGCAAACTCAAAGGACATCACCAAAGATGGGAACAATTTGAAATTTAAAGACCACTTGTGTACATGTGATTGCAACGGACTTTTGGAGGATATACAGAAACTTTTTTCAAAGCCAGTCGACACGATATCACTGTTACAAGGCAGTGATCCCCAGACATGGCTTAGATCAAGATTCGAATTCCAATCTATCTTCATGAAGAGAAGGATTAAGTCTGAAATTAAAAGGTTTAGGGACTGCGATATCAGTGCTCTCTGTGACATTACTAAATGCTGCCAACCACTAAACGAGAAAACAGATGAGCCACTGGTTACTAAAGTAAGTTATTACCTTGCATCGATACGTGTTTTCTACCTTTACAATATGAACCGTGCTATTCATCGCCAAAAGTAGCGACAGGCTGAAGCACGACGCCTGTTTAGGAATGATCACTGAATGCGCACATTGGGAAAGTTTATTTTGCTTAAAGTTACACCCCTGATTAAAAAACAGCGATCTTGTTTAGTATTTACCTTGACATATGTTTACAAGTATTGTGTGCGCCTGTGACTTTCACGCAAACATAGCAGAACTATTTTGGTTCCTTTCATTATTAAAATATCTAAATATTAAACGTAATGATACCTGGATTTTCGGTACGCCGTTATGTGTTCATACTTACATTCGTAACAAGGAACACATCTTGGCACGCCCATCGATGATCGGACTGCATGTTATTCACGTGAGATAATCTATTAGCAACGAAAGTGGCCATAGCCAAATAAGCTAGTAATATGATGAATATGAAAAACAGCGGTTAATGTTATTGAAATTAAATCGGAGCGTTTTAAATTCAAACCCTATATCCGCACAGATTTGAAATTCGCATTCGATTTGGATGGTCATTTATAAAAAGATCAAATACTCGAAGAAAAGAGTTTTACCATGCCTGAAGTATTCTTCGCCAGAAGGTTAAACTTATGGACTCAGCATCGGTGTGTTCTAGGTTCAAACCCGAAACCCGACTTTAGTTTTTAATCCTTGACATAGACTATGTTCAGAATAATTATTAATTTCCGGACCACTTTCTTACACCCAGATATACCGGATGTACAAAACACCCTTCTCAATATTGGTAGTCTGGAAACAATTTGAAAGTGTTTCGATCATAAGAATAATAAGTCATTTGATTTCGGTCTTATGCTGAATAGAATACAAACTTTCACTTGACAGCAACTTGTTATAGTTTTGCTTTAGTTCGATGTGAACTTACTTATCACATTTATAACAAATAAATAATAAAACATATCATTTATATAGCGCTTCTATTATAATAGATATGTTTAAAAGTTATTTACAAAAATACCTACATTGTTGTTATTATATATATATATATATATATATATATATATATATATATATATATATATATATATATATATATATATATATATATATATATATATATATATATATATATATATATATATATATATATATATATATATATATATATATATATATATATATATTATTACATACATGATATAAGCTCAATTTAGCAATAAAAAGAAGTTATTTAAAATAGTCCATAACAACGTCTTACTTATAGACAAACAATAGACAAACAATAAGAGATACACAGTATATAAGAAAACTAAATAAACAGATATCTTCACATTAGATGTAGAAATGATGACAGGGTGTAAGATCATTTTTAAGATTCGCGCTAACATGTTAGATGATTTATGATAGCTGAAAAAGATTGGTCTTAAGGTTCTTCTAAAAGGTTACCAATGTACTGCTTTCGTTAAGATCTCTTGGAAGCACATTCCGGAGTGTATGTGCAGCAAAAGCAAAACATCGATCACAATAGGTGACGGTTCGGATTTTTAGGAACAACTAATAAGGCGCTGCCCTGAGATCTCAAGAAAATTAATAAAATTTGTAAACAAGAGTTTTTCATCGAGATCAAAGACATGCCTAGTTGATATGTTAAGTGTTTCTCTCGGTGATCATCCATTCCACTTTAAAATGCATGAATTGGGTTTATTTTAGGAAACACTAAACTTGTTTGTTTTTTCTTTGCGTACATAGCCACAATACAAAAATGCTTCGCTGCAAAACAACTTAAGAATAAATAATGAGATACTAAATATTAGAGAAAACACAACTTTTCAAATATGCCTTACTCGCTCCAATATTGCTTGAACCAGTACTAAACGTTAATGGTAAACGTAATAAACATGAACACAACTGAAAGACAAACCCTTCACGAAATTAAGCAAACAAAACATGCAGCAACACAAACACATATATTCAGAAGAGCCCAATATCATGTGCAAACTGTTTTCAGGTCAGATCAGTGAGAAATACGATGGTTCACTGTGCTACCATGGAAATGAACCCCAAAGAAATGGAATATATTATTGATACCGTTCTTGTATTCATTCGGCATCTCAACAAGAATAGTACAAGCATTGACCTTGCAGAGGCAAACGCAAACATAGAAAAGGTAGGTTCAAATCTATAGCCGATGATGTCGCGGACTGTGCTATGTTTCAAGAGCACACCTGCATTAAATCTAAGCTGGATATGTCACTGTAACGAATTAATAAATAATTATGCCCTTTTCTTCTATGCAAATAGTTCGTTGGTCAACACAATTATCGCCGCCAATGTTGTTCGTCAACATCTACCGGTTTGTTTTATATCCGATATTAGTTAGCGGCAAATGTCAGATGCCAAAGTGGGACTACTAAATGAACCACACAAACAAGTAACATACTACAAATAAATAAATACTTAAATATCATAGAATGGAACACGTGTTTAAGGGCAGTTTTCTTTCCTTTTGCTCTGCATGAGGAAATAGTCATGGCTTTAACAGTTCATATTTTTACACATGTCTGACCATTTAATAGACCATTGATAACAATTGTATGTCATGTGCCAATGGCATTCGACATTTATAGTAAAATGTTTATTTTATCGATTATACCATAAAATAGTAAGAAAATCAAGACAAACTAGTGTTACTGTTTTGTGTTCTTCTATAGTTGAGGAGTGGTGGCTTAACACTTCTACATGGCAAGGATTTGCAACTGCTGCACGAGTTCGTGTTCGACATGAAACGGGAATTAACTGTTAAAACGATGGAGATGACAGATTTATCGAAGGTATTTCAAGTTTAGTAGTTAACTTTGCGATGGACCTACAGACTAACACAAATATAACAAATACTAACAATTAGCCTTTTATTTTTACATGAGCGTTGTACAATAAAGTTGATACATAATGTCGAAAGTATATTTGCTTTAACACTTTGTTTCATTCATGATACACCATTAACCTAAAAATGATATATATTAACAGCGAGGTAAAGTTAGAATATAATGTTTTTTATGGCTCGTACGGTCAATTTGATATTGCGGAAGAAACTCTGACCATTTAAACCGGAAATTAAAACATTGTAAATAAATTAAAATCTGCAAGTGTACTCAATGAAATGAAAATGTGTGTTTGGCCTGAATTCGTCCTGTTATTGGGTATTGCCATTATAGAGAGATATTTATGGTAAAGTTCAAGTTGCGTAGCTCAAAGAACATTGCATTTATTGATGTTAATTAACAGAAAATTACTGACATGGAGCAGGCGATTAGCAACGTTGTGTCAAAAGGAACACTTTCTGGAAAGACGTTTAAAGGTAAGCTTACAAGCAGTTTACATCCATTATTGATGTGCATATGCGATGTTAACTAAAGGGCGAAATTAATGGATTAATTGACCCATTCTAGATTTAGATCTTACAATAAAAAAATAGAAATCTAAATGAAATATTTTCACGCGTACAACACATTCAAGACAGTAATCAACAACTTGATAGTTGTATTTGTAGTAGTCCGCATTTGCTTATGATAGTTTGATTTCATCTTACCAGATACAGGTAACGATGCAGGCAAACCGTCGATTAGAATCAGGGACTGGAAGGTAGACAGAATTACTGTTGGTGGTAAGTTCCGTTGGTGCATCGTAATAAAAATGTAATGTGTTACGTGTTGTGTCCTCTTAAAGATAATACAACCCGGGTGAGGCAGTAACGCTATTAAAGGGAGAGTTAAAATGAACATAATGTTTTAATAAGAGAGATAAGTACACACATATGTACATGTATACGTTGCATGTAGACACCAGTCAAAATGGTCTAATGATTGAGGTGGAAACTGCATCAAAGCAATGTCCTAATGTTCTTTTGGGGCAAGCAGTAATAGTTTTGACAATGACGCGATGCATAGATCAAGTGACGGATGATTAAGCCGTTTATTAATATAGACATTCACCTTTGACTGACTAGCTTAATTCATATATGGGTTTCAGAGCCAATGTAGTCTTCTTCGCAACTTGTTGATTTGATTCCATTCTCGGAACGTGAAATTTTCTGTAGGGAGGTGATTCAACTAACTTGCCATTAGCCATTGTTTTTAGCCAGTTACATATCTGAAATTTGCTAGCTTTATTTATAAGCTGGACGTCACAAAAATGATATTGACCGTGTCGGTATTATTGGACAAAACGAAGCAAAAACATTAATTCAATAACACACCAGATAATTGCATCAGCTCAAAACTAACTACTTGCTATAACCCAGTAAGTTGATCCAGCAATTAAAACGAACATGTAACTACGTTCTGTATAATTTAAGCATTATTTGTTCATTTGAAAACACTTATAACGTTATAACTTCTATACAGGATAAACACATAGGTACACTAATTGACCCTTCCCGAGGTGGACTTTAGCCCCGCCAACTATATCTACGTGCCCTTTTTGTAACTAGTTTAGACAAACTGTGGTTAAACTGACCTCGCTCATATTAGGACGTATGCAGACTGTGTTATTGGTTTCTTCAGTATGTACAGATTGACTGAATGAAGCTTTGATTTATGGATTGTGGTCAAGGGTTAGGAAATATAATCAGCCCCTTTTATGAGAAAACGTCTGATTCTTCATATGACACACAGCCTGATATTCATGTGAAAATGGGAGTATAAACTAAACAAGTCAGTATGTATTAAATAACAAATAAACGGTGTTTGCTTTCACGCAGCATATTCTGCATGGATGTCAGTGTAAAAGCCGCAACTGTTACATTAGGTCAAGCGTCACATGGTATGTATAAAAGAGATTCTAACTCAGTGTATTCAATGTGTTTTATTATCTCGCTAGTTACGAAGCGTGAGTGTAGGCTATTTATTTGATTTAGTTGTGTTTCTTATATTTCTACATGCAAAAGGACAAAGCAGTGATTCTTTTGGGATGAAATACACATATTCAAATCAGTCAGTTTCCGACGTTGGCGATGTTTGAAGAGCTGATTGGCCAACACCAGGGACATGGCACTGCTACTCCATGTTTAATCCATATTTAATCTGTGTGTAATAGATGATTACATGTAAGACAAGTGTAACTTCGCTTCATTATACTTGTATAGAAGAAACGATTAGGCTACGTTTAACAAATGTGTGTAAAGGCTGTACCAGAAAAAAAATGTTTCACCATTTGGTCACTAATTGCCACGCGGTATCGAAATAGGATAACACAAATGTGTTAACGCAGACAATTGTCAGACGAAATTGCATAACAGTTTAGCTGACAGTTACAAGCACAATACTCATTACCAAGTTTTATATTTACAACATTCTTTGAACACACGCATACGCACTCACTCACACACACACACACACACACACACACACAAATGCACGCGCGCGTGCACACCCACACATACAGCTACTTCCTAGCAATTGTCCAACTTGTCTAACGATGGACTGGCCATCACGAGAGGAGGTAGACATGCTGTTATCTGAATGGCTCATAGGCATGTGTTCAAAAAGCAGAGGTAGAGCTAATTAATGTATATGATGTTAAGGGAAGTGGAAACGATTTACAATTGGTATATACAACATCGGTACATATAGTATTGTTTTAATTTAATAGGTTTGTATTCCCATGCATTATTTAACAGGCCTACATTGAATTATTTTATGGGTATATATTTCTGTTTTAGATCAAGCTGCAATTGAAAAGGTATGTGACACAAATGAAAAAAATCCACTTACTGTCAAACAATGTAAACTTTTTTTTCTGAGCTGAAGGAAAACAGAAAACTGAATAATGTTGATCATCGTCGTTTATCCCCCTTACATTACTCCGCTATGCTGCGTTATGTACCCGTGGGACAATTGGCTAGGAAAATCTCGTAGTCATGAAAAATTAATGAGGCAGTTTCATTGGTGCCATAAGGAAACCACAATGGATAACTAGCCAATGAAATAACGATTTATGTCTAAGGTTCGGTTTACCATCGAAAATGGCGACCTCCATGAGTTAACATGTACGTTGGTTTCTATTTTTAGTAAGAAATCCCAGTATGACGTCATTGAGACTGAAGACTATTTCATTGTAACATGCGATTTCATTGGAAGAAGATTGGTCTCCCCTGACTCATGCATATTCATGAAAACGAGATTTTGCTAGTCAAATTTCCCACGGTTTGTATGGAGTGTAACGGAAGAAAGTACTGTAGTTGCCGACGATGAATGTTGATTGGAACCTTAAGCCAAAAGAAATTTGATGCAGTGTTGTTTGTCAATTAGTATTGACAAAAACATTTATGTTCAAGTATATACGATAAATCAAGCATCTCAGCAATATAAAACACTGCTTGTCATGAAAGTTTGTTCTTAACAATTTATTTAATACTGTTTTTCTTGATTATATCAGTTCTTCGGATAAAAAGAAGAACTTTAAAATTTCAAGTCCGTTTCAGTTCGCATTTTATGTGCATCGCTGTTTTAATTCATAATGCACAAATCGCAGTTATAATAAGTCATCAAATCGGGTTCCGTAATACTGGCAGTTAAAATGCGACACCCTTAAATTTGCAGTGCCGACCGTTTCAAAGTAAAAAAGAACAACATAAATATAGACATCATCGTTAAAGGGACCATTAACTTAGACCTCTGCGAAATATGGATGCGAGATGACCTTTTAGCGGTTTGAGTCGATACAACAATGATTCGAATTGAAGAAAGTTGTTAATATTCAGGCATTTTTCTTAAGACCGTTTCCGATTAGTTCCGGTTTTTGTCGAAAATATCAGAAAAGCAAACACGTCATGTATGGATAATTATTATGTAAACAGGCATGGACCTAGCCAAACGAAGCACGGTTGGCCTCGAATTTGTCTAACAGCTTTAAAAGAAAAATACTTAAAATGAAAGCATGCGTTTTATCTGGGGCCATAGCACATACATGTACGTTAAAAGGAAATGTGGGTGATCGTGGTAAACACCAGTCGATAACACGCAAGGAAGGAATGTAGCCCGTAAGTAAATAGATAAGCTCAAAGAAACAAGAAAGAAAACGAAGAGGACTACAAGGTTGTATCAGATGTATCAGAATATGTTTATCTCAACACATGTATTGAACGACGACGGCAATTGAAATTGAACTGAACGCGGACAGAGATTTAGCCCAGCTCCTGCGTTATAAGGTAGGTACTGCGAGAACAAGCATTATTAAATTTTTAAAGTATTGAAAAGTTATTATAAAAAAAAACATGTCAAGACTGTTCTTTAATATTTTAATTCCCTGCTCGTTATGCATTGTTCTGTCGCATGTCTATGACAGTTATTATAGTTTATACGCATTTTGTATTTGAACTCAACACGGTTCGTACCCAGTTATCAACATGGGATATTTCTCAAAAGTGCCATCAAACTTTGAATGGTAACCGTTTTACTATATATAAGTTAACTGCTATTAAAAAATGTTAGCAACATATATTATTTCTGCGATCATTGAATGCAAAACACTTATTTGGGTAATAAAGCTACTTGGTCACAGTGGGTCATATTTGTATTATCATTCTTTGTGTTAAGCCTGAGATCTTTTCATTTTTGTTTAAACAAAAATGCTAAATGGATTTAAGTTAGTATAACCCTTTATCATAAGAGCATTTATATAAACATTACGTCTTTTAAAATATTAAGTTCTCATGATGATATGAGAAATCTGAGAATGGATTTGCTTTGCAATACTATGGTGTGTTTTCTTTTATAGGCAGCTTTTCTTTTATATTTGCTGCACAACAAGTATGAACAACTTCACACCATGCATGTTGGATTATATGCCATGTGTATGCATCCCTTCTGAACAATACACTGATTGGTTCTCAAGGATGCAATCATTTCAATATATATTAACTTATGAAGTGTGGTTCACGGAGTGCTTGAATACAAAATCGCACATCTTGGCTATTATTGTCTATATTTTCTGTCTGGGTCCATTCTGGTACTTACAACATATGTTGTTCGCTTCAGCTGTATAATCCCAGATGCTAACTTTATACCATTTGAAGCCTGTCCTGGATTGTCATCTTACTGCGACACTGGGGTTCGAGATGTTTATGTTGTTGAGTGCAACTGAATTACATACAATGGGGTAATTATCAATATATTTATTTTTCTTTATTTTAAACTTTGAATTATCTTACCTTGCTCTATTGATATAAGGATCTGTATAATAATTGTGTTACTTGTAAGCTTCCAACCACAAAACAGTTCAGTAACCTGCAGCAAGTTTCCACTTAAACCAGACTTGTGTGGCCTTCATTGTATTTTTTTATTCTCAGCACTGACGCCCGGTTGTCTAGCATGTTAATACAGTGAATGCAGCACTATCTCCTTGAAATGGCCATTGCCTCTGCTCAAGTGAAATATTTTTTTAATGTGGCATATTCGGTGCTACAGGGATGGGATGGGATATGAAACCAATCAGGTAAAAGAGTAAAGTTGTGAAAATATATGTGTACGCTTCACACCCAGTCATATTATACTGACTCCAGGCCAACCAGTCATGGAAGTACTCATATAAGATTGAGGGCTTGTCAGGTCACCAACCCTCAACCATTTTTAATGAAGTTGGTAGTTTGTGCTTAGATTAAAACAGAGGACTTCAGAGTTCCCGAACCCATTGAATAAATGGCATCATACACTCTAGTTTAAGTTATATTCTTTTTAATGGATTAAACATTTAAGAACGTTTTCTACATTTGATGTTGAAACAAGTAGTGAAGTGATTAGAGTTGGTGTTGCTGTAGGGTTTCTTTTTGTTACAAACACAACGCAGTTATGGTCATTGGGCCACATCAAGTTGTTGTTGGAAGAAAACCCCAGACATTTTTTTTAGGTAAAACCACTGGTGTACCGCAAGTAAGCTGGAACTCCCCCTTAAAGTTCTTATTTAACCGGCACTACAACCCAAGCAATAATGGGCTAAGAAGATACAAGTCAGCCACTGGTTGGCCTATGGTGCACATTATTTAAGGTTCACCGAAAATAAGCACATACACAACAAGGCTTATTGTCCGCAGCATATGCAATTAATCGTTTATGTATTAAATGTACTTATTTAATGGAAATATATAGTTAATTTAAATCATTTGAACTTCCAAAAATTCAAACTAAATGTCAATGTGATCGTCCAACTTTTATATTAAATATTGATTGATATAAAGTAAATATTACATAGATTTACACTTATATTTGTATTGTATCCGGGTGTTCTTATTGTTATGTTTAAAAACACACGAATTAGAGTTCGACAAAAAACACAGTGGTCTATAAGTAGAGTTGGTATATAATTTACTCTTTTATAATTAGTATTGATTATACTGTTTATTATATTTAAACTGGTAATAATCAACTCTTGTTAAAAAAAAAAAAAAAAAAAAAATATCAATAATAAATATACAATCAGTACTTTACAAAGTTTACTTATCACTTACAAATACTGAAATAGAATGAGTTATAGGCAATGAATTATAAATACTAATCAAAAGTAGAGTACCTTCATTGCCATAAATTATTTAAACAACATGAAATAATCTAACAACAGTGATAGTTTGATTACAGTGTCTAAAATAGGTATTAACCTACCAGTTGTGGGCTGGTGGGGCCTTACTTTACTCTCTCTTCAGCTTCTACAACACATCAATTATAGAAAACAACTACCTGATACTGTCCCAACCTCTCTGATTCAAAGTAGCTAACTTAAATATTAGGTAAAAGTTAGGTAAATATGAATATTGTCTTCAAGTAAAGACCATACAAATAAACGGTTCCACTGTTACCCATCTCTTCTGACTAAAAGAGCATATCATGTGACCACTAAAGGCGGGAAACAAACAATGCATGGTTCAGTACTCAGTATATTTCCAGTCAACCTGAAAGGGAGATAATAAATTAAAAACATTAATCCAAATAATGATAAAAGGGACATAACTATTTAAACAGGTCTTTACCAATAGTGACCTGGTTACAGTATGTTTTGTTAATCTATTTATATAATGTGAGTCAAGACTGCAGGTATACATATCACATAGGTTTATGTGATTGATGGTAACATACAGAGATCACATGGCTGACAAACCTGGAGTCCTTGGTATAAGCCTTTATCCAACACTATTGTATGTTCCCTTTTCCTTCATTTTTGTCCAGTTTTTGGTAGAAGCACGTTAGTGGCTTAACATCATTGAGCATTTTTTTAATTGAAACAGAAAATTTACTTAATGGACATAACACACGAGGCAGCAAAAGGGTGTTTAACCTCCCTAGCACAAGTAAACTAACCGTTAATGTTTAACTATTGAATCTTGTTAACAATCCATATCCATGCATGTATGAATATTTTAAAACGTGTTGATAGACATCAAAATCAACCAGACAGAAGAGTATTATGACGATGCAGAATATGAACCTAACATACTACGGTTGCTGGCTACTACTAGACTACTACTACGACGACGCTACTACGAGACGACTACTACGACGACGACGACGACGAGACGACGACGACGACGACGACGAGGACGACGACGGAAGACGACGACGACGGAGCACGACGACGACGACGAGCACGACGACGACGACGACGACTACGACGACGACGACGACGACTACGACTACTAGACGACGACTACGTACTACTACTACGACTACGACTAGACGACGATAGACGACGACTGAATACGACTACACGACGACTACACTCACTACACTACTACTACTACTACTACTACTACTACTACTACTACTACTACTACTACTACTACTACTACTACTACTACTACTACTACTACTACTACATCTGCAATTTATGTTTCAAGACTATACATTTTGCAAATATATATACCAATGCCTAATTAGGTATAATTTCACAATACTACTTCAAACAGAATTTGTTTTTCTTATTAACAGGTATTCTTCCAAACATCACATCAACACACGGATCATCCCAATTCATGATGGGTTAAATGGCTGCAG